>JAMYXO010008927.1:0-10300 GCA_033310375.1 Conus canariensis
CCCGCCATTGCAAACGGCAAAATAGAACTGTGGATTGTTAAAACCATTTGCCGTTTAAACCCGGTAAGGTGCAAAAGAAGTGCCAAAAGACTTGTATTCAAAATCTGTGTGTGCTTCTTGAATAATTTCGTTTTCGCCTACAAATACTGTGGAGTGACCCAAGCCAGGGGAAAAAAAAAAAAAAAAAACCCAAACGGGCCCCCCGGTCATGTGAGGGATACGATAGCTGCGTGAACTTCGCCACAAAAAGCATGCAAACCGAAAAAAGATACGGCCGTCTTGATTGACCTGCATTTGGCCAGAATCGACAAATCCAAGTTTTTTTTGGGGGTAAAATTTTTAAAAAAAATTTTTTTGCCTGGAAAATTTCCCCTTTTCCCCCCTCCTGACCCCCCCCCTTTCAACGATTTCTTTGTCACCCCCCCCCCCCCCCCCCCCCCCTCCCCTGGGGGGCCCCTTTCATGTCACCACTCCCCAAAACTTAAAATACAAATTAAAAGATACGTGATTGTGCTTTTGCAAATGTAAAGGGGAAGCGGGGCCCAACCCGAAGTTTTTCCTCCGACCTCGCCGCCTTCAGACGGGAATTCACTCCATCTTGTTTTTTTCCACAAGATGCATAGTCTTAACATAGTCTCGGAAAGGAGCGTTTTCAAAATTTTTTTTTTTTTTTTTTTCAAATGGGGGGTTTTTGTTGAAAGGGAAAGTTTAACATTCCCCCTAACCTCAGGCCCTAAAGGCTTTTACCTGTCAAGGTCACTGTCTAGGCCGGCATGATGGAGGGGAGGCACCTTTTCTTTCCCCCCTTTAACCTTTCCCGAAAGAAAACAGGTGCCATTTACGCGGGTGGACAAGGTTTTCGGGGACTGCTGGTGGAAGGGTTTTATGCTGTGGGGGACAAGGGTTTTCCATTTGACTGCTGGGGACAAGGGTTTTCATGACTGCGGGTGGGCAGGGGTTTTTTAGGACGCTGGTGGACAGAGGGTTTTCAGTGACTTCCGGTACCGAGGGGTTTCTTCTTTGGGTGGACAGAGGGTGTGGGGGGCAGGGTTTTTTGGGGGGACAAGGGGAACAAGGGGTGACGCTGGTGGAAAAGAGGGGTTTTAAAATGACTGCTGGTGGCAGAGGGTTTTCAAAGGAAAAAAAAAGGGAAACCCCCCTGTGGTTTTAAACCACCACCGCACTCTGCAGGGACGCCGGGCCATTGGTGGTGGGTTTTTGGGGCCCCCAACCGGGCCCTAATTTAATTTTCTACCACATCATTGCATTTTAAAAAAAAAGTAGTTTTGACGGGTCTCTCTCTCTCTTCCCCCTCTCCCTCTCTCCTCTCTCCTCTCTCCTCCACCCATTCTCACCCCCCCACGCCCTTTTGTCTTTTTCCCCTCCACTTCCCCCCCCCCTCCCTTCTGGTGACCCCCCTCTCTCTCTCTCTCCTCTCTCCCCCTCTATGGAGATCTCTCTCTCTTTCTCTCTCTTCTCTCTGTTCCCCCCCTTCACACCTCACCCCCCCCCCCCCCCTCCTCCTCTGTCTCCTCCCTCTCTCCCCTCTGTCTTTGTCTCGTTTATCTCCACAACCCTCACCACCTTCCCCCCCTCTCTCTCTTTTCCTTTTTTCTTTTTTCCTTTCCCCCCCCCTCTCTGTTTTTCCCCCCCCTCTCTCTCCTCTCTCTTTCTTTTTTTTATTTTTTTCTTTTATCTCCATCTCCCTCAAACCCCCTTTTTTCTGTCCTCTCTCTCTTCTCTTCCCCTCTCTCTCCTCTCTCCCCTCTCTGTCTTTTCCCTGTTTCTTTTCCGCCTTTTTTCCCCTTTGTGTTTTGTTGTTGTTTGGTTTTTGGGGTTTTGTGTGGGGGGGTGGGGTGGTGTGTGTGTTTTGTGTGTGTCGTCGTCGTGCGTGCCCGGGGGGCCCCGCCCTTGGTGTTATTGATGGAAAGAAAAGGGAAAAATTTCTGAAACCCCCCCCCCCCCCCCCCCCCCCCCCCTTCTCCATTATTTTCTCTTAAAACAAAAAATCAGTCTATGGGGAAGGGTTTCCTCTTGAGGGTTTTTTGCAGATCTTTCTGATTAAAATGTTTTTTTTCCTACACTTTTGGGTACATTCGATAACTTTTAAAGCCTTGCACATTTACCTCCGCACTCTCCTTACCGTCAGTCCAATTCTGGGGTTGGGGGGTTGTGAGGATTCTTAAATACGCTTTGTTTCATTGCATCCTTTTAGCATCTTTTCAAGCAATTTTTTCTTTTTTTTTTTTTTCATTTATTTATTCATTTGCAGCCACATTTACCGTTTCACAAAAAGGTTAAACTTTCCTCCGTACCCCCCGTCTGTATAAATGATTCCCTTCCTGAAAGCAACGACCCTTGGCTAAAGAAAACGCCAAAAACTGCTCTGGGGTGACAAGGAACTACACGCCCTTAAATTTAAATAGAAAGACCCAGTTAAAAAAGCTCTCGTAACGAGAGGAAACAAAAAAAATAAACCCCCCCCCCCCCCCCCATCCTCATCAAACCCCAATTTCTGTGCCCCTCCCCCCCCCGCACACACACATTTTTCAAAGACCGGGGGGAAATTTGATAACAAAAATACCCGAATTTTCACAAAGCGCAAATAAACCAGGCGACATGTTTCAAAACCTGGGCCCCCAAATTAAAGAAAAAGCTCTTTCGGGGGGGATCTGTTCAGTGGGGTTTAAAACTCTGGTTGCCCCACCGCTTTTGCCCCAAATAGATGAGGGGGACATCAAAAAAACCAAAAACAAAAAAAAGGGAAAGAAAACACTTACGAGCCGGGTTTTTTGATGGATAAAAAAATTTTAAGGGAAAAATGAGTCTTTTCATTGAAGCATTAATTTTTTTCCCACTCCCCCCTCTGCTCTGCCAAACCTCCTTTTTAAAAGTAGATTTTTTTTTAAAAAATGTGAGAGAAAATCTTTGAAGCAGCCAGAGAAAAGAAAAAGTTTTTTAACATTTTGAATTTCATTTTCCCAAAAAAGTTCCTGGGATTCCCCACCCCATCCCACCCCATCGACGACCCCCCCCCCCCCCCCTCCCCCATATCCCATACACATATTTTTTCCGCTAATGAAGACTTTTCAGTCGGGCGAACTATAAATAGTTTTGAACAAGGAAACGTAAAGGGCGGGGGTTTTTTCAACACGGTTCACTGATTGGGGGGAACTGCCTTGGGTGGATGGCACAAAAAAAAAAAAAATCTCTCCATTTTCCGACTGGGGAAGCCACAAAAAGAAATGTCGGGGATGGGGGGGGGGGGGGGGGGGTGGGGGGGTGGGGGGGGGGGGGGGGGAACTGCCAGTTACAGGGAGGGGTACACAAATATTTTCCCCCCTGTATTAAGAAGAAAAAATAGGGTAGGGAAACAGATGGGGGGGGGCAAAAAGTTGGGGGGGGGGGGGGGGGGGGGGGCATCACCCCCATTTTACTTGTAATTCTGACACAAAACTTTAATCCCATTTTAAATTTTCGGGCCATCGATCAATAATTTGGGTAAAACAAAATTCTTTTCGTTTTTTTTCCCCATGGTGGGGCCTTTTTCGGCAGAACATAAAATTAAGAGGGTTTCGCAAAAAATCAGAAAAAACATGTTTATTTATTTTAGCAATGTTTCAATAGATTGGACTGAGGAAATTTTTAATTAAAAAGGAATAAGACTTTTGATGATCTTTTGACTGGAAACCCCCCAATCTCCCCCTCCCCCCTTCTCTCTCTTCCCTCTCCTCTCTGTTTCTCACTCTGTCCTTGTCTTTAAAAAGCCCTTGAAAGTAACATTTTTACCCTTTTTTCGAAGAAACACTTCCTTTTATGCCCATTTTTCAAAAAGTGAACCGAATACATCGGACCTCTTCCTTAGCTGTTGCGTTTTGGAAGCTGGGAACCAAGGGCTTTAAGTCACGAAAAGGGCCCCGGCAGGGGAAAAGGGTAAAAGGGAAAACCTCACAGCAGCAGAGAGATCTCAAGGTTTATCCATCGTGAACAAAAAAAAAAAGGACATCATAATTCACCCTAGCCTTTGCCCATGTGGGGGGGGGGGGTTTTTTTGGGGGGGGGGGGGGGGGGGGGGGGGGGTCGTTGGACACTTTTTCCCGACGGTCGTGACTAACTTTTCTGCGACCTTTTAAACAGGATCAAGTCTAACTACGGCAACCAAGTCACGTGACATTTTAGCCACAAAACAAAAAAATCATTTTGTATTGCTCTTGACAAAAAATTTATTTTTTGACTTTGGGAATTTGGGGGGGTTGAATTTTTTTTGGTTTGGGTTCCTGCATGTTTGATTTTTAAAAAAAAAAAGTTTTTTTTATTGTTTCCAAAAAAATCAAAAAAAACTAAAAATTTTTTTTTTTAAAAATTTTTTTCCCCCCCCCCCCCTTTTTTTTTTCTTTTTTTTTCCCCAAAACCCCCCTTTAAAAAAAAATTTCCCTTTTAAATTTTCTAAAATAAAAAAAAAAAAAAAGAAAAAAAAAAAAAAAAAAAAAAAAAAAAATAAATAAAAAAATAAAAAACCCCAAAAAAAAAAACCCCAAACCCCCCCAAACCCCCCCTTTTTTAAAACCGCAAAAACACAAAAACCCCCCCTTTTTCCTTTTTCAGTAAAACCCACCCAAAAAACCCCCCCCAAAAAACAAAAAAAACCCCCCCCCCCCCCCCCCCCCCCCCCAACTTTTTTTACCCCCCCCCCCCCCCCCCGGGCCCCCCCCCCACCCCTTTTTTTTTACTCCCCCTCCCCCCCACTTTTTTTCTTTCCCCCCCCAACCAAAACCCAAACCCCCCCCCCAAAAAAAACCCCCCCCCCTCCACCCCCCCCCCCCATCCCGGGCCCCCCCCCTTTGGGGGGGCCCCCCCCCCCCTCTCCTCCCCTCCTCTCTCCTCTCTCTTCTCTCTCTCTCCCTCTCATCCCCCCTTTCTGCGAAAATTTAAATTTGCCTTTTGAAAACATTTTGCGAAAAAATTTTCATTTCGTTGAAAAACAAAGCACCCCTGCTGTGCTTTTGGCATCCACCTTTTAGATCTGTTTAAATTTGAGAATCGACAATAACTGAAAGACTGCCAAAATCACCACCAACAAAAAATAAGCTCCCTAGTAAAAACCCCAACAAAGCAACCAACCTTTTTACAAATCTGTTCTATTTAAAATTTGCAGGCACTGACTTTTTGGTCTCTTTTACTAGTGCGATCACCTTTTATTTTTCCTTTTTTAATAAAAAGCCCAAGTGGGGAGAAGGACAGTTAAAAATTTCCCCCCCCCCCCCCCCATCCCTTCCCCAATTTTCTTACCCCCCCCCCCCCCTTTCCCAGAAAGGTTGCATGTTGCAACAGTTTAAGCAATCGGTCTTCTGATGTACTGACCGCCCGTCTCTCCAACCCTACTTATAGTTAGATAACTTTCTTTTTCTTTTCAACAGGAACAGAACCAGATCCCCCGACAAAAAAGGGGCAACCTCAAGGGGCATCCCCCTTTTGGGGGCCCCACTGTTCCCACTTCCGGAATGAACCTTTTCCATGGGTGAGCCACGACACGCAACACCCCGTGGCCAAACAGCTTGAAGGAACAACTCTGTGGGGGTGTGAAGGGAATCGGGCAGGCCAACAAATTCATCATGAAGGGGAAACTGGACCCTTTCCATGTTTGAAGAGGGCGATGGATAAAACAACGTATTCATCATGAAGGAAGCGGGACCCATGTCTAAGGGGCGATGGAACAAAAATTTTTTCATCATGAGGAAGCTGGACTCCTGGGTCTGAAGAGGGAAGAATGACAACATATTCATAAAAGAAGGAAGCAAAAACTCCCGTGTCTGAAGAATGATGGGGTGACAACGACCAAGAATATGTTGTTTCTCCCCGCCGCTAAACACATACACAATGTCCCCGCCAACCAAGACCTGTCCCGCGCGGCAGAAGGACGGCACTTCTATCCACAGAAGGGAGCACCTCCCAAACCTCTAAGGATAGCGTTTCCAATCAAAAAAATTTGAACAGTTTCCCTGATATAAAAATTTTGACCTTCATTTTGTGGCACTGTCTTTGTACCCCAAATTTCCACTGTCTTTGCATCCCCTCTCTCTCCCCCCTCTCCCCTTCCCCCTCTCTCTCCCCCTTCCTCTCGGGGATCACGGTTTACTAAAGAATGAGAAGGGGAAAACCCCTTTTGCAAGGTTGCTCACCCCATTTTTATCGTTTTTTGGGGGCCAGGAGGGAGAAAGAACACAATATGAGAACAAACACCAAACTTTCACTTGTAAGACATCAAAGACACAATGTTTTAAATAATCTACGCAAAAGCCTTTGTTAATTAATTACAAATCAGCGCGTAGTAGACCTGGGTTTTAGCATTTTTACACAGTATGAACCTGGGTTTATGTCGCGTTAAATAAGAGGTCAAAATAGATTTAATACTGTCCAAAAAATTTTTCCCCTTTTTTTTATGTCCCAGCAAGTTTTTTGGTATTTGGTTCCCTTTATAACTTGTTTCTGGTTAACCCCTTTCCTCCTTTTTTGGGCAGGATCCACAACCCATTGACACCCCCTGGGCGTTCCCACCACAACAACGGCGGGCACAGTGGACTGAATATGGCAACACCAACGCGACTTGGGAAGTCACCGGGAGGCTTTGTGTCTACAGACATTTAGCCATGATTTCCAGGTTGGCGAAAAATTTCCTACATGCACAAATGGGTTCTGGGCACAACAGGGTCCAGGACTTCGGCAGCCCCCCACACTTTGCCACCACCAACCCACATGAGCGGGTGTATCTGCCCTGCCAGGTGCCCAAGAAGGTCGTCAACCAATGATACCTCCCCAGCCCCGATCTCCCAGATGGGGAACCGGAGCCTTTGCCATGGCAAAAACCTTACCTTTTCTGCTGATCCCCGGGACACGACTCCAAAACAAGAGATGTTTTTACGCCACCTCCACGTCCCGAGGGCACAGGAACCCTTCCCGGGTCCCCCTCATCTTCCACTGTGTTCCCCCCACCCCCCCAGGCCCGCCCAGGGAGGTCACACGCCTCAAAAATGAGGGAAAGGGTCTAGATGACAAAACTGAACATAAAGTACTTTCAGGGTTTCCCTTCTACCGTAGACAGATACGTGACTTCCATTATGCATGACTTTTTCAGCCATAATACATTTTTTTTCCCAATTTCATATTCATGTTTGCTTTTTGGGGCTTTCTATTTTCATTAAGAACTTTTTTTTCCAACCCCGCGACCATACCCATAGCTGACGCTTTGGCTAAGAGCCAAACAAAGCGCAAACATTTCGGCATGATGCCAAAGCATAATCGGTAGGGCCACCTTTTTTTATCCCCCTTGTTCAAAATTTCTGTACAGTGCCGACCATTTCCCCCCCCAGAATTAAGCATAGTTTTCCCTCAGGGGCGTTGGTTACACTTTAAGGGGGGAGGAAAATATGGGTAAATTGGGGAAGAAGGGGTAATTAGGAGTAGAATGAAAGGAAAATTTTGGAAAATTGGGAAAGCATAATACGAAGGAAAGATCTTTGATTGGGAAAAAACGAAACGAAGGGAACGGGAAAACACTTTTTCATTAGTAGGTTATCTTTTATTGTGGGAGAAATGTGGACACAGCCAAACAACCCATGAGAAGTTCAAACATGAACAGGTTTTTTTTTTTTGCCACTCTGACAAGTGCATTTCCACAAGGCTACATAAAACCTCTAAATGACCCTCATTTGCTGCGCAGACATTACGGGACTTGGCTCCCGGGGTTCGATTCCTGCTTCAGCCACCAAGGATTTCCACCTATCCTTGATCCCCTGACACACTATTCTGCTGACCCCTTTTTCCGTGGCATCTCCTTTTCCGGCACGGGGGGCACTGTCCCCGAATCCCTGATAAGGCGCCAAGGCCCAAAACCCTTGTTTGTGTGTGTGTGTGTGTGTGGTGTGTGTGTGTGGTGTGGACTGATTCACCGAAAAAAAAAAATCGGGGAAGAAATCAAAAAATGAACAACCTCAGCACGTGTACCTTTTTCGTCTTTTCTCCCTGTGAAATACCCGGGATCTCGTGAAATATATGAATGGATTTTCGCTTCATCGCGGGATCCCCAATTTGGACTTGGGGTATGATAGTATGTTTTTGCATGACTTTTGGGGTTTAATCATACACCAAACAGTGGATAGGCTTTGGGATGATTTTCTCAGCTGAAAAAAGTATAGTTTGATATTTTAAGGGGGGCTAAAAATATTGTTTCCACAAACATTTCCCCCTTCCACTGCTACCCTTTCATTGGTTGCACTTTTCATCCATTCACCGGGATCAGCCCCCAGCCCCAATTCCAAAACAAAATCGACCAGCCCCCCGTTCTGTTCCACCTAGGGGAAATGTGTATTCTTCCACAATTTCACATTCACAAATACCGCGATATTAAATTTTGGGCTTGTTTGTAACATTCATATTCCTGGAAATCCACCTCGGACTTTTTAAACACACAACTTGCTCTGTCTTGGTTTTTTTTGGTAAGGACCCACCACATTTTCGGTACAGCTTTTGGGAAGGGAGGTGGGAATTGAGAGAAAGTAAATGAAACGACCAAAAGCGTGGCTAAAGACCTGAAATATCGCACTGCATCAAAAAAAGGGGCTAAAAATGTAAAAAAATAGGCAGAGATCAAGATGGAAGGAGGTCATGAAGTGTACACACATAAGAAGAAAGATTATTCATAAGGAGGGGGAAAATAGAAACAGAAACAGAAAAGAGAGAAGTGCTGGGAAAAGGTAACTTGAAAGATCGCCATGGGAAAATTTGGGCCCAAAGGGTAAAGATATTGATAAATTTAAAAGGGTCGGAAAGCCTTTAGAAAAAAAAAAAGGACAAAATTTTGGGCCACTCTCCATTTTTTGTAGGCCTTGTGATTTTTAGTAATTTGTGGCAATAGCACGTTTCATTACCTTTTGCCCCGTTTTTTTTTCTTGTGAAAAATCAATAAAAATGCCGTTTGTACACAGCCAATTTTTTTTTTTTCAGATATCGAAGTTTTTTTTTTAAGCGACTTTTTTTGTTTTGATAGGGACAGACCAGAAAATTTTGTTTTGTGGGGTGGTCATAAGATTTCGACTCAAAAAAAAAAAAAAAAAAAAGAAAGGGAAAAAAAAAAGAGAAAGAAAAATTGAAGCCAGTGGCATTTTGGGGGTATCGTCAACAAAAATTTAAAAAAAGGTTTCCCAAACCCTTTCCGTCCTCTCCCTTCATCCCTGTGTTCCCACTGCTCTTCCATTTTTTCCCTTCTGCCGTCCACTTCGACCCGACCATTCCCATTTTCCCTTGCTGCCCATCCTACTCAGTTCAGGTCCTTGTTTTTTTTTTGCCACCACCACCCCTTCTTTTCCCCTTCCCCCCCACCCCCCCCTTTTCTACCTTTTCCCATCCACTTCTGTTCATTCCTTTCATGTCCTTATCCGTTTTGGCCACTAAAAACCCCAGTGTCATATCCTGTTCCCTCACTTACCCCCCGCATGCCCCCGCCCCCGCACCACGGCACACACCACAACCACAACACCAAAACACCCACTCTCCCCTAAACACATCCCTTCTCGTTTCCCTTTGTCAGGCTCCCCCAAACTCATTCCCCTTTCATTTTCCCACCAAAATTCTTTTTTTCATAAAAGTGGAACAAAACGGGAAGGGCCCCCTATGCCTTGTCATTTGCCTTTGGTTGAGACTCGTTTCCCCCTGCCATGTCCATCTCTTCGTATCCTGCCAACCCACTCCACCCCGTCACACCTTGTGAGACTATAACTCTCTTCCCTGCTATAATCCAACCTTTCATTCTAAACGACCTCCCCATCTATTTTTTCAACCTTTTGACTATAAAACGTCCCTCGTAATTCGGGCTAAACGGACCCCAAACCAAAAAAGCGACCTTTATTGGAATAAACCCCGTTCCCGCAGCCTATTCAAACCCTCTTTGTTCCATTTCTTTTCCAGTTAATCTCGTAAATTTTTATTTTCTTTCCATTTTTTTCCCCCGCCTTATCCGTTTAACGATACAGACCCTCCCAGCCCTCTCTCCCTTTCCCCACTCTTTTCAAACTCCTTGCCTCTTCTTTTCCCTTCTCCCTACGCACACTTTCTTGCACCCCTTCCTTTTATAACTTCTTTTTTATCCCATTCTCCGTTTTTTTCCCCCGGCAAGGTTCACTGTTTTCCCGTTCTGTGTGCTCCAGAGTTTCCGTTCATTTCCCCTTTTCATTTCAAAATCAAGTTTCCATTGCACTGTCCCCTTTTGCAGTTTCCCTCCCCCTTTCCCCTTCCACACATTACCCAC
>JAMYXO010008928.1:0-5000 GCA_033310375.1 Conus canariensis
ATTATTTTTTTAATCCTGTACATATCTTCTTATTAACCCTTCTGACAGCACTTCATCAACAGAGTAAAACCCAATAAAATCAACATACTTAATAAAAATAAAATCAAGCACTGTTAGTTTAGCATTGTCAACCATCACAGTAACTTTGTCAGATGATAAGAAAGTCTTTATTTCATCCCCGTTTTTAGTAATAGCAATAACAAGCCTGAGAGGTCCGTCCAAGTTTTCAGACTTTATTTGTACGCCTCTGATTAACGTATGCTCTGGCAAACTAGGATCAGACTCCCTCGGAGTAATAAATAAGCGAAAAAGCATCGTCATTTTTTTAGGCAGTGATTCTAGTTTTGGGTTAAACTCTAAGCCGACGGTGTCACCCCCCACTTCAGCTAAGGACTGCTTTCTCCGCAGCATATATTCGGGGCCCTGCTTAGTTATTTCAATCTGCTTTTTCTGTGTAATCCTGGGACTAGGCTAACAAGAAGGTGTCCTTCATTCAAAGCTTTTCTAAAATTGTATTTCTTATCAAAGTATACATAGGGGCTTCGTAGTTCAAACTTTAAATCCCAGTTAATGTCAGGAAGCAACGCCCAGGCATTCTCTCGTTTATGAAGTTTGTATTCGTGTTTGCCAAAATCGTTTGCCCTTAGATTTCTTATCTCTTCCAGGGTAGGATATTGCTGTCGTTTTTTATCTTCAATTTCTATTCGTTTGTAAACACCATCGTCGGTGTACTCAAATCCATAAACATTTCCTGTCACTCCTATTAGATCAAAGTCAGTTGTGTCTGCTAGATCTTTTATCTCTACTGCAACGCATTTAGGAGCTAACTCTGCTTTTGATTCTGGCCCTCGAGACATTCTTTTTAATATAAACAATTTATTATAAACAATCTATAATAAGCAATCTATTATAAACAATCTATAATAAATAATCTATAATGAGCAATCTATAATAAGCAAACGTATTGAACTGGTGGGTCAGTCCGTAAGCATAGTTTAGCGTGCTTAGATTTTTCTAGCTGCTCTTTTATTTTTTTTTAGTTCATCCTTGTCCCTGATTATATAGTTTTCACTTAAACACTCCTCAAAACTATCCCTGTCCTTAGTATAGAATAAGATGACTGATTTTAACTGCGATCTAAAGTCTTTTAAGACAGCATTGTATTTTTGAGTTAAGAGCCAAACAGAAACTAATGCGTGTCTTCCGCTAAAGGCTAGCTTAGACAGAGTCCTTCTTTTTTTAACAATGTCTTGTTCGGCTGAACAGTCATCAATAATAAACAGCGTTTCAGTTCCCTCAAATAGCCTATAGTAATGTTCTAAACAGTCGCTTAGCTTGTCAGTAGGATCAACTAAAAATATATTCTCGTCTGTCCAAACAAACTGCCTTTCTTTGTAAGACTTGTTGTGCTTAATGGTTGTGCAGAATATAACAATGTACTCGTAATGAAACCTGTAGACTGTTTGTAACAAATCAAGCACGAAGACAGTTTTCCCACACCCAGTAATCCCACAAATAAGCGAACAGTGCGGGTCTTTAGGCAAAAAGTTCAAACTATCCATCTGTTTTAATAGGCTATTTCTTTCAGTCTATTTTCTTCAATGTTCAGCTGGGCGTCATAAACCACAAAAACGTGCATTTGTATCTGGCCATTCTCCTCCTCTTCCTTATTAATCTGTATGAGTATGCCATCTGACCCTACCCTTCTTCCACTCCCGTGCAGTCTGTTGTCATACGTGGATCTAAAATCCAGCCATAGTCCATATTTGTCTGTTAGATAATCTTCGAGTCTTACATCGTGAAGGTGAAGTTTTTTACACACATGATCGGCTGTGGGCTTGTCTGTCTGCCTCCAGCAAATAACTTTCTTATTTCATCAAAGTGTTGGTCGGGCAAAAGTCCAGCTGAATACAACTGAAAAGGCTTGCCATCTACTGTGCAAGACAACTGCTCAATTTTTGGATTGTAAAACACCTCAGATTCTCTCTGAAAAGGAGCTGAGGGTTTAGTGAATAGCAAGAGAACCCCCTTTAGGGACCTTAAAGAATTGCTTATAGCTATTTCCCAGACAGTGTCTTGCTTGTTTTTAATCGCTAGACTGTGGTGTAAAACTCTTTCAAAGTAAACAACCGCCTACTTTTATACTGGTTTAAGATTATTCTAGCCAGTTCAGGGTTAGTAACAACATCAAAATTAAGAGAGATGTTACTGACAGTGTATCTAGCTGTTGGGTCATCTGATAGAATAACAGATCCGCTGTCATTGAATGTCAGTTCGTAAGTAAGTTTGTCTCTTAGTGCGCCTTGGTAATATGGCTGATGGGTTTTTAACAGTTCAAAATCTAGAGGGATGCAAAATCTGTTCTTAAATGCTCGCGCTATTGCCTGGTCTCCCTCGTCTTCCTTTGCGTCTGCAGCATTAAGCCTGTGCTTAAGACCGTTTGGGCTCTGGATTCCCTGAAAGATTTTGTCTTTTCTTTCTGTTCTAGGCAGCCACAGATCAGAATAGAGATTAAAAATGTCTGCGCTACTCAGTGAGAAGACTTCTCTACCTTCCAGTTTAATTACCATATTTTTAATGATGGCCCTGCCCAGGTTAGCAACGACAGTAGCATTAGGATCCGCCGACTCAATGTCTATTTTGAATGACAGCCTGGCAGTGCCTGGCATTATAACATCGTCAGGTCCAAGGTCATTAAATCTTACTGTTAACATTTCATTGGGCTCAATTGTTGATGGATTATTTACAACGCGCACAGTCTGTCTTATGCCTTTTATGCCATGGGGCTCCTTCGCTTTTCTGAATGGATCGAGGTCGCAGCCGTATGGGTTCATTTTTTTATAAAACAAAAAATAATAAATATATAAATATGGCTGATGAAGATTTTGACGCGATTGATCCTATTGAAGAAGAAGATGAAGAAAGAGAGCCGAGTCCTTCATTGCAAGATGAACTTGAAGGAGCAGAAGCAAGCCGAGGAGCAGGAGCGGGCCAAGGAGCGGGCCAAGGAGCAGGTTCTGTACTCCTTAGAGCTCGTCAAGAACTTTTAGGAGTAGGCTCTTCACTCCCTAAAGCCCGTCAAGAACTATTGCGACAACGAATTGAATCATTCTATAGAAGTATAGGACAAGAGCTGCCAGACGTGCTCGATCCTGACGATTTTGAAGAAGATGGCGGCCATTTGTATATAAAAACTAAAGTGGACCGTGTAAGAGTTACTTCAGTGCAAAACCCAACTAGGTTTTTAAGTCTAAGTACAATTAAACAAAGACTCCCTGCTGCTGATGCAGAACGATTAAACATTACAAATCTAAAGCCTGAGGCCGTTAGAGTTTTACAGAACGTGGAGCGGAGGTTGCCAACACGATCTGAAATACAAATGATCTCTATTACAGAGTTAGGTCAAAGAACAGATGAAGCAATAACAGAAATTGAGACGAGTTTTAATGAAGAAACAATTGGCGGTTCTCAATTGCCAGGCAAAGAGAAGGTGAGCTGAGTCCTGAAGAAGAAACAGCTTTAAAATCAATTGATGAACCTCCATTGTCTACGAGTGAACTCAGGGATACTAGAGCTGCTCTGCGTGAACTCTTGGCTATTAAGTCTGCTTTAACAACTATGAACGAAGAACTAAAAAACAATTTGGCAAAATTTAATATACTAGAGAGAGAGATAAAAGAAGAAAAAAATAAACTGGCCGATAACAATTTAGGACAAGAAGAAAAGGCCGAAATACAGGCGAAAATACAGAATTTATTGTCACTAAGAGCAAACAGGTTAGCAGCGTTGTATATTAACAGAGAAATAATAGAAACCCAAATAAGCAGAATCAGAGAAACTATAAACAAAATGATTTATGAAAATACTACGCTAGCAGAAAGAATAAGGACTCTGTTCAGAGAGCAGGGATTACAATAGTTAGTATATTAACAGCCGTTGGGTTTGCTATCTCTACACTGGTTTATGCATTAACCGGCAGTGCGCCAACAGGGCCAGTAGCTCCTCCAACGCCTCAGCCCGGTAAAAGTTGGATTAGAAAACAACTGCACCATCTAGCAAACCTATTAAAGAAGTTAGCTGTCAAAGCGCTTGATGCTCTGCCGGGCATAATAGGCAGTGTTGTTAGTTGGGTTTTGTCTACAATAGGCAAAGTGGTTGGTTATATGGCTGACCATCTGTGGACGTTAGGAGTACTGGCTGCCGGTTTAATTTTTAGTGAAATAAAGTATAGCCAGTCCAGTAAAAGTTAAAAACACAACAAGGGCTGTCTTTTCGCTGGTGTGTATGTCGGGGTGAGGTACATCAACAGGTGGTGGACTGCTTTCTGGCTGTGGACTGCTTATAACTGGTGGGGGGTCGCTTTCAGGGCTAGATACTTTTTTCAAAATGGCTGGCGCGGGTCTTGTGTTTAAGCCTTGATTGTGTCCTAAGTTTTGGTCGTCTCCGGCTATGAGGATTTCATTATTATAATTCTGTATCATGCCAATCTGTAGTCTAAGGTCAGAAGGCAGCATGTATAATCCATGGCCCACAACAAAGTCAACCTTTGACCTAGCATGTGAAAGAACGTTTTGGTACCTTTGTATGCTGGAAGGTAAATCAACAGCAGAGTTAATAGCATCTTCTAAATTGGCTAGAAATTGTTTTCTGGCGTCAAAGCCTGTAGATTGATCCACTATGCTAGACTTGGTCTGTGCTTGCGCCCCTAATAGACACCAAACGTACGTGCGTATGGAGTCATTAAGTCTTTGCACTCCTGGCATTGTTAGGCCTTCACTTTTATCTAAGATAAATGTTGCCCAAGCATTGGGTGTTTTTGTTCTATTGATCCCAATCTAACTTGGGAGTTTGGCTTAAAGAGTGTGCGCAGTAGTCAAAATTATATTCTCTACGCTGACCCCACAAATACAATGTGCCTAACCCGTGATTGCGGTCTAACTTTTGTCTAAAGTTATTTGAAGGGTTAATGTTAAATTCGTTGCAGATTCTTTCATATGCAT
>JAMYXO010008929.1:0-10296 GCA_033310375.1 Conus canariensis
GAGAGGGTAGAAAAACGTTTTTTTTCCGTTTTCCCCACGGGCCCCATACTGAGAAAATGGGGAAAACAAAAATTCTATCTAAGGTACAAAATTCCCGTCAGGTCACCCTAGACTGAGGATCCAAAAATCTTTTGAAGTGAATTTCTGGACGGGGCGCCACAGCCACCCTTTTGTGTTGTTGCCATCTTCAAGAAGAGGATGTCACAGGAACGAAGTCAACGCGAATGCAGAAAATGTGCGGTCCTTCAGAGGGGGGGGTCTGCTTTCAAGGTGGGGCGGTTGTTTTCAGAGGGGCTTTTCTGCTTTCAAGTGGGCGTTCTGCTTTCAGAGGGGGCTTCTGTTTTCCCGAGGGGGGCTTCGTTTTCAGAGGGGGGCGTTCTCTTCAAGGTGGGCGTTCTGCTTTCAGAGGTGGGCTTTCTGTTTCAGAGGTGGGGGGGGTCGCTTTCAGAGGTGGGCGGTCTGCTTTCAGAGGGGGGCGGTCGCTTTCAGAGGGGGCGGTCTGCTTTCAGAGGTGGGGGTCTCTTTCAGAGGTGGGCGGCTGCTTTCAGAGGGGGGGGGTCTGCTTTCAGAGGTGGGGGGCTGTTTTCGAGTGGGCTCTGCTTTCAGAGGGGGGCGGTCTGCTTTCAGAGGTGGGGGGCCCGTTTTTCAGAGGGGGGCTTCTGCTTTCAAGGTGGGCGGTCTGCTTTCGAGGGGGGGGCTTCTCTTTCAGAGGTGGGCTTTCTCTTTTCAGAGGGGGGCGTTTCTGCTTTCAGAGGTGGGCGTTCTGTTTTCAGGGTGGGCGTTCTGCTTTCAAGGGGGGCGGTCTGCTTCAGAGGTGGGCGTTCTGCTTTAAAGGGGGGGGGCGTTCTGCTTTCAGAGGGGGCGTTGCTTTAAAGGTGGGCGTTTTGGGAAACTTTCCATCCCTTTTTTCCCCAAACGAATGATTTTTTTCCCTCTTTTCCCTCCCCCCGGGTCTCTCTCTCTCTCTCTCTCTCTCTCTCTCTTCTCTCTCTTCCTCTCTCCTCTCTCCTCTCTCTCTCTCTCTCATGTTTGTTTGTGTTCATAAGGGGCATGCCCTTTTTAATAAATAATAAATAAACCATCAGAGTTCTGAGTTTGTGGTGTGTGTGTGTGTGTTGTGTGTGTGTGGGTGTAGCATCTGTGTGTTTATGTTTGTGTGTGTTGTGTGTGTGTTGTGTGTGTGCATGCGGCGTGCGTGCATGTTGTGTGTTGTGTGAGAGAATTTTGGGAAGGGAGAAAAAACAGGGCCCTTAAAAAAAACCCCAATTAAGAATAAAATAGCAAAATAAACTGAATGAGTCTAGTTTATAAATAAAAAATAGGAGATAAAGGGAAGCTGATGTTTTCACGTAGGGGGAGGGGCGGGGGAAAGAGAGATAGAGAGAAAACTCTGTTTTTTTTGGGCCGCCACAGTGCAAAAGCTTTCCACAGCCTGTCAGACCTTCACCTTTGTGTGGGGACGGGGGTCAGCAGCTGGTCTTCCCCCACAACTGATGGAGACTGAAAACCCGATCGGCACTGCAGCGGGGAGGGAGGGTGGATATGCACAGGTAGGGGGGGGGGGAGGATTTGATAAAAGAGGGGAGGGGTTTCTCTGGAGGGTGTTATTCTTGAAAGGGGCCCATGGAAATAGTATTTGTAATACACTCTTTTTGCTTTATTTGACATGCTTAATTGTACTTGTGTTGATAAAAAAAGGGGACTGTTTTGATGTCCAGTATTCACTGCGTTTGACAACCTTTTAACATCAACTATGAAATGGAAAGAAGTGAGATTTTGAACCAGGAACGCAGTAAACTGTTCCATGAAAACTAAATTGTGGGGAATTTGTGTTGATCAAAGCGCTGTCACCACAAACAATACCAGAATTAATTTTTTGATCGTATGAATTTAAAACAGCCAAATAAAGAAGAGACTAATGCTTCAATCCGTCTGTCGAGAAAAGGGTTTAAAAAGCGAGTTGTTTTCCCGGGGCGTTCAGTCCATGTGAATGAAACCCCGTGCTTTGTTTTTCATTTTATTGCCAGGTTGGCCCCTACCCGGGCCCGAAAGGCCTCTGACCTGATGTGGAAAATATTTTTCTCAAGACCCACTCTACTCCCACCATAATTTAAAAGACTGAGGCAGTATATGGGGGGTGCCAAAAAAATGCACATATACACATTTCTGGGGAAAAAATAAAGCCCGACAAAAACTTACGCTTTGCGTGTAAGGAGAGATCTATTCGTCACCAGACAGCAAACGGACCAGTGCAGATGCCACCACATGGAATGTCCGGCAAGTATATTTCAAACATTTGGGGCGAAAATTGACAAATTCTCGTTCTTACGAACCCCCCCCCCCCCCCTCTCTCCTCCCACCCCCCCGCCCAAGGGGAAACCGTGAGATTTTTTCCCTGTAACTAAAACACGGGGTAGACAACTTTTGGGCATGCCAATAAAAACATCTTGCCTGACACAAGAGCAAAACGTTCAACTTTTGTATAGCATCACGTTTTGATGATTTTCAATAAGGTCCCTCCCCCCCCCCCCCCCCCCCCCCCCCGCCACCAAATGAAAATTTCCACATCCTACCACCACCATTCATAAAAAAAATAAAAAGCGGCCTGTCCCCATCTTTTCTTCCACCCCCTTCCCTCAATATTTAGCCGGGTTTGTCTGGCGTGTAGCAAGAGTCTGACTGCCCCTCGACTCGTACAGATACGTGTGACCATGAAAAGTGTTTTTATTCTGTGAAATGGTGCGCGGTAGTTGATAGAGATCAGCCTGCTTTATTCTGGTGAAAGGGTCAGCGGTAGTTGAAGAGATCACCCTGTGTGTGTATAAAAGAAGGGACAGGCGAGGAGGGAAGTGACAAAAGGCGGGGCAGGGTTTGGGGAGAAGGGGGAATTGGGGGGGGGAAATGGGAAATTTGGGAGGAGGGATGTTGGGTGGCTGCCAGTGACCAAAAAGTCCCGACGGGGTTTTAGTGCAAAACCCAGGGTTGAACGATGGGGTGGAGAGGCTCTGGGGATTTACCTGACTGGCGAGGTGGCTCAGCGCTAATGGCCCTCCAGCGAACGGCCTGGCCCAGACTAAGAAGAAAAAAAAAAACATGCATGCAAGCAAACGTAGGGCACAGAACACGCAAGAGGTGCAGAGACTCTCTATGGTTTGAACTGATGTGAAAGACTTTTACTACCAGTCCTCTTGCCAGGGGGGTCTGATGTAACTGTGAACTTGGGTTTCAGATCTGTGTAGGACACACACACACACACCACCCCACACACACACACACCACACACACACACACACACAACACACACACACACGTGCGCACGCGACGTCATACTACTCTCTCTCTCTCTCTCTCTCCCCCACACACACACAACCACACACACACACACACACACAAAACACACACACACACACACACGCACGCACAAATACACACAGACACACGGACACAGACACACAGACATGAACATATAGACAGACAGACAGACACGCACACCCACACACCCACCCACCCACACACACACACATGCGCTTTAATAAATATTGATCTAAGTGCATGTTGTCATGTGTTAGACCAGCCCCACGCTGTAGCTGGTTGTATGGTCTATGATCGGCATATTTTCTGTGCTTGTTTCTAATGTTTTGTTGGCGATTTAGCATGAATATTTCTAAAATAATTCTCAGCATTTTTTCTTTTTCTTTCTTTACTTGCAGTTTCACACGATTTTTTGAACGTTGTGCATGCATGCTGTGTTTTCCCCCTGTTGTTCTACTCACTAAAAAAACATGTCTTATCAAAGTGTTGGGACTTAACTGATGTCAGACAAAACATTCCAGACACTTTTTGTTCAGGAGTTTTCTGAGTGGTAAGCATTTTTTTACTCTTGATCTAATATTTTACGGAAAACAGATTTTAAACGGAATCTGATGTAATTTTTAGAAAATGTTTTGGTGAGTTGTGTGTATGTCTTTTTTAAATAATCTATTTGAGAGTTGACTTAAACGGGGTAACACCTTAGTATGGCCTTTTGAGGTTGGTTGTGCTATAAGAAATATGAAATGAAGTGTGCGTATGTGTAGGATTCTGCGTGTGTGCTTGCGTGTTTTGTGTGTGTGTGTGTGTGCTTGCATGTATGTATGCATTCACGGTTACATGTGCGCCATGCTGTGTATATGCTGCGCGCGCGGCGTGTTTTGTGTGTGTGTGTGTGTGTGTGTGTGTGTGTGGTGTTTTGTGTGGTGCATTCTCAGGCTGGTGCCCCACCAAAAGGAGAGGGGGCTATGTCCTAGGGATCCAACGCTCAGGAAAAAAAACAAACTATAATTTGTTTTAGTTTTGTCCCAGGCAATAAATTTTGTACTGCTCCGTCTCTCTAACATCATCCCCAAGGTCCCTTATCTCAGGCATTCTGATTGGTCTGCCGCCCATTGGGAAAGGGTTATTGCCCATTATCAAGGTTTATCACCCTTCATTCAGTCATGTTTTTTTTTCCTCCTTTGTCCAAGCAGGTTTATTGCCCCTCATATTGGTTTGCCATTTTTCATCCAGTCAGCTTTTTCGCCAGTCATCCTTGTTGATCACCCTTCATCCATTTATGTTATTGCCTCACAACCTGGATTTTCCCCCCTTCATTCAGTCAGCTTTACCAACCTTTGACCAGTTTTTTCCCCCATCCACCTAGGTTTTATCCTTTCTCAGTCCAGGTTTATTGGCCCCCCCCCTCTCCCTGTCTGCGGGTGTATGGCTCTTGATCTGTCCTACCTTTGTTTTTTTTTTCTCAATGCAGGTTTGTGCCCTCCTTTTCCTCCAGGTGTGTTACCCTCCCTCCATCCTGTTTTTTTTTCTCTCCCTCCCATCCTAATTTTTTCGCACTGCTCATGCTGGTTTTATTGGTCCTCTCCGTCCTGGTTTTATCATCTCTCCCCCCCCCCCCCATCAAGACCCACATCCTCTTTCAGGCCAGGTTTATCACCCCACCCTCCCTCTAACACTTTCCATCCCTCCAGGTTAATCGTCCTACCCCATCCAGGTTGACCCCCCCCCCTCCAAATCCAAGTTTGTCATCCCTCTTTAAAACCAGGTTAATCATTCTCCATCCGGGTTGACCAGCATTTCTCCATAGAGGTTCATCACCATCCTCCTATACCCGTTTATTCACCGTTTTCCATCAAGGTTTGTTATCTCTGTCCAACCAGGTTTTTCAACCACCCCCAGTCCAGGTCAGTCGTTCTTCTGCACTCAAATTAACAACACTCCCCCAGCACGTTCTTTCCTTCCCCCTGGTTCATACTTTGTATCCCCCCCCCATCCAGATAAATCGTCCTTCGGTTTTTCCAGTTAATTCACTTCCCCCCACCCAATTTGTCACCCCCCACTACCTGTTTTATTACCATTCCCCCCACCGTTTTATCTTTTGTTCCCACCCTTTCCCCTCCAGATTTAAATTGCCCCCACCCCTCCAAAAAAATCACCCTCCTTTCCCCTCCAGGAAAATTACTCTACCCCACGCGCATTAATCCCCTTTCCCCCTAAAGGCTGATTTTCCCTTTCCCTGTTTCCAGGTTTTTCCCCCTTCCGCCATCCTACTTAATTACCCTTTTTAAATAGCTTAACCCCCTGCAGGATATCTAGGGTTTTTCCCGGGGCTCCCTCAGAAAACGGCAAACGACGTGGGGACAGTCAAAGGGGGTTTGCTGTAAGGGGCACAGGATTGTCCCGACAAAAATTTTCGACACTCGACAGTTCAGTGTGCAGGTGAGCCAGCAAAATTGTCTGTATTTGTCTGCTGTTGTCTGTTGCTACTCCGGGGTACTGTAATAACAAATAGGAAAAGGTCAAAAATCATATAGAATCTCGGTTCCTGTTTGCCCACCTCCCCTTAACCCCACCCCCCTCCTGCACTGCTGACGCTTTAAGCTGTTGGTCTGTCCCCGGATGTGGAGTTAGTTTTTACTGACCTTGACTGACTTTTTCCCCTGTACTAAACCTAACGCCGCCCACCCCCCAAAATCGAGCACTGCAAACCCCAACAGAAGCCAAAGAACACCCCGCAATGCGGACCGCATCAATCAAACATGGGCCCAGGCCTTCAGCTTCCACGAGAAAAACGGACCGTGTCAAAAAACCGTCTGGTGAGGGGTACAATGAATTTCGCCCTCTCTCTCTCTCTCTCTCTCTCTCTCTCTCTCCCACTCTCTCTCTTTTCGCACACACACACACACACTCACAACACCACGTGCGCGCGCACACACACATGCACGCGTGCACACACACATACACAACGCGCGCGCACGTGCGCACCCACACACACACACACCACACACACACACACACACCCCACACACACACCCACACCACACCACACCACCCACACACACACACCCCACACACACACTTCTATTTGACGCCGCACGTTCTGTCTGCTATAAAGGCTTCACATGTGTAAACCCCCCCTTTCCCCCATCTCACAAGCTGCCTATCTCCCGACTCCATCCTGTGCCGCCGTCATAAAAGGGACTGGAATCGCAAGCTCTTTGGTCGCCAGCCACGCCGCATAACAACATTTCCACCATGACAGAAACATTGTTTTACATCCCCCTTTTGAAGTTTATGTTTGTCACTGGGTCTGCTTCTTTCTTTCTTCTTTGTCAACAAGATCACACAGAAACCCATCGGACCGATTTTAACAAAATTTGGGTGAGAAAGGTGGCTATTTTGCACAAAGCCCGAACCCTTTTACATTTTGTCGCGGGTCCTAATGAACTGGTTGATCCAGGAGGCCATCAGTTAATCAAGTTTTAGCCAACAGCTACATAAAACCAGCTTTAAAAAAAACTTTAGACAAGTTGAAGCATGGTACTAGGACGAACTGTGAAATGTTGGTGTGGAATGGTAGTGCGGATCTGGATCACAGTGTGGATCCAGCATCTGGGTCCTATCTTAGTTGTCACGGTGGAGGTTTTAGTTTTCCCGAGAGTTCTTCAAGAGTTATCTCGCTTCCTTCTGTTAGTCGCTCTTTCTTTTTTTCTTTCCGTCTTTTGTTTCCCAATACTTTCTTTGGCTTACCGGTGTCTTTTGTTTCCCCGCTTTCTTTCTTTCTGCTTTCTGTCTGCCACCTTCCTTTTCCCTGGCCTGTCTTTCTTCCCCCCTCTTCTTTCTTCCACATTTCTTTTTTTGCTTACTGTTTTTTTCCCTTTTTTCTACGTTTTGTACCTCCCCCCCCTTCCACACACACACGCATGCACGCACACACACACACACACACACACACACACACACGCGCACGCGCAAAGCGCGCGCGCGCGCGCGCGCGCACCTGTTTCCATTCCATCTTTCTTTCTTTTGCTCATCGTTTTTCTTTCTTTCTTCCTTTTTTACATTCTTTGCTTACTTTTCTGTTATCTTTCACTGTATCGTCCTTCCCTTTTTCGCTTCCTTTTCCCCCTTCCATCTTTATTTTTCTCATGTCTTTCTTTTTTTTTTTTTTCTTTCACCTTTTTTTTTTTAGCTTCTGTCTTTTATCCTCCTGTCTTCCTTTCTTTCTTTTCCTTCTCTTCTTTCTTTCTTTATCTCTTTCTTTTTCTTTTCTTTCCCTTTGTGTCCACCTTCTTTCCTTCTTTCCCTTTTTTCCCATTTTCCTTTCTTTCTGTCTTTCCATTTTCTGTCTTTCCCTCTTTCTGGATCTTTGTCTTTTTTTCCCATTTCCACCCTCTTCTTTCTTTCCAGCTTTCTTTGTTTCCCTTCTTTGCTGTACATTTCTGTCTATCCCCTCCTTTATTTTTTTCTTTTTGTTTTTTTTTTCTCTTTTGCTTTTAACACGAATACCAAAGAGAGATGAACCTTTCGTAGATAGGGTAGGAGCGAGAGAGGGAGGGAGAGGGGAGGACATCCTAGCGGGCCGTTGTAAAATAATGGAGAAAGTCTCTAGAGAAGAGCAGCACGTGCTGAGAATATTTAAATGGTAGTTGAGGGGAAAAATTACAGACAAGCACCCTCCCCCCTCACACAACATTCTCTCTCTCTCTCTGAACACACACACACACACACACACACACACACACACACACACACACACACACGACATACACAATCTCTCTCTTTCTGTCTCTCTCTCAATCTGTCTCTCTGTGTCTCTCTGTCTGTCTGTCTGTATCTGTCTCTGTCTGTCTCTCTCTGCCTCTGTGTAACACACACACACACACACACACACACACAACACACACACACACACACACACACACACACACACACACAAACACGCGCGCGCACGGACAAACAGACAGACGGACGCAGGCACGCATGCACACACACGTACATACATACACAAACACAAACTCTCTTTCTCCCTCTCTCTCTTTCTCCCTCTCTCTCTTTCTCTCTCTCTCTCACACACACGCATACACACACACATGCACACACACATGCACACACACACCACACACACACACACACACACACACACACACACAACACAAACACACACACACCAGCGCGAGCATTGACACAGACAAACGGATAGAATGTCAGACAGGCAATTTATAGAGCAATCTTAAAGTACGAGAAGTAAATGTCCCGACTCTCCGCACTGTCGGCGACCATTACCGTCAAGATGAGGACTGGTAGACACCTCGCTGTCGCCTCTCGTTAGCGGGCTGTGCTGTTGGCCGCACCATGCTCGTCAGTCTCACCTATCACCGGGCCCCTTAATGACGTCCTCAAGTCCGCATTGCTTTGGGCTAGGAGGCTGTCAGATCGCGTGTGCAGTATAACTATATTGGGGGTAGTACTGCAGGCATTGGAATGGAATCGTGAGGGTTTCGAGCTACTGCACAGTGTGTCGCTATCTTGGGATGGTGCATGCTGGTGGGATGGCTGGGGGGGGGGGGGGGGCTCATGTCTGCCAGCCTTTTGTGGTCTGCATGTCTTTGCTATTGCTTGCATGCTTATATGTGCTGTGTCTGTCGATGACTGCTTTTCTTTTCTGACCTTCCTCCATTTTGTTCTGCTTTTTCTTTCCTTTTTCTTTACTTTTGTTTTTGATTTCCTTTGGTTTTAATGTGGGTGACTAGATCGAGGAGATCATTGACTGCTCATCCATTTTCTTTATGTTTTGAATGTTGTCGTATCTGTGGTAGACCAGTAAGTCTAAAACGCGTTGTTTGTTTTGTAAATTGTTAGTTCCATTTGTTTGGTGGCCTGGTAATTGTACAGTTGCTCTTAAATTTCTTTTGAGTATCTTAATGAGAATACTACTGTTGTTAATATTTCTGGCATTTGCCTTGTTCTACATTATAAAGAAAAAGGAAAACAAACACAAAAACAAAACAAAATCGAAATGCACACAAATATTCATCCTATAAACAAACTCACCTGAGGTTTGCAACAGGCAGAATAAGAGCGGTAGATAAACGTTTTGTTCCGTAATTTCCCATGGGCGCCATTACTGATAAAAATGAGGGGAAAAACACACAAAAAACACCAATTCTACCCAAGGGATCAGAATTCCAATTGGGTCACTCCAGACTGACAGATTCAGAAGTCATTTGAAGTGAATTTCTGGACGTGGCGCCACAGCCATCATCCTTCATTGTTGCAACCATCATTCAATGAAGAGAAGTGTGCACAGTGAACGAAGATCACCAGCGAATGCAGAGAGTGTGGTGTTCCCCTTTTCAGAGATGGGCGTTTTGGGAAATGATTGCATTTTCCCCGACGAAATGAAGATTCTCTCTCTCTCTCTCTCTCTCTCTCTCTCTCTCTCTCTCTCTCTCTCTTGCGTGCGTGCGTGCATGTGTGTGTGTGTGTGTGTGTGTGTGTGAGACGGAGAGAAGAGAGAGAGAGAGAGGGGGGGGTTCAGGAGGGAGAGATGGAGATCAATGAGCTCTTAAAAGAAAAAAAAATCAAGAGTTCAAAATGTAAAACAAAAAAAAAAAATCAAGAGTTCAAAATGTAAAACAATCTGAATACAGTTCGTAATGTGAATAAGAAATTATGAGAAAAAGCAAGTTAATGCTTGCACAGAAGGGACGGAGGGGGAGAGAGAGAGAGAGAGAGAGAGAGAGAGAGAGAGAGAGAGAGAGAAGGGGGAGGGGTGCCTCCTAGTGGGCCATATAAAATAATGAAGAAAGTCTCTAGAGAAGAGCAGCACTGTGCTCAGAATCATTAACTGATAGTTAAGAGGAAAACATTTAAGACAAGCACGTGCGTGAACACACACACACACACACACACACACACACACACACACACACACACGAACACACGAAACACAACACACACACACACACACACACACCACAC
>JAMYXO010008930.1:0-10296 GCA_033310375.1 Conus canariensis
AAAGGGGCCCCCCTTTTTTTTTCCCCTTTTTTTTTAATTTTTTTTTTTTTTAAAGGGGTTTTTTTTTTCCCCGGAGGCCCCCCCAAAAAAAAATTTTAAGCCCCATCTTTCTTTTGTGTCGTTTCTTCCCCCCCCCTCCCCCCTTTTCCTTAGTTTTTTGGTTTTTTTTTTAAGTTTCAGAACATTTTTATATTTTTCATTCACAATGATTTCTTCCTGTTTTTGTTTGAGGGTGGTGAAAAAAAAGCCACTGACTGGTGCTTATCTTTTTCCCTTTAAACAACATTTCGTTCGTTCGTTCGTTTCTTTCTCTCTTTCTTCTCTGTCTGTTTGTCTGTCTGTCGGGGCTCCCGGTCTGTCTTTTGCTGTCTCTTTCCCCTTTTCTGTTGTCTGTCTGCTGTCACTTTTCTCTCTCTCTCTCGGTCTTTTCTGTCTCCCCCTTCCCTTCTCTCGGCTTCTGCCTCAGTCTGTCTGTCCTCTTTTTCTGTCTGTCTGTCTGTCTGTTTGGTTGTCTGTCTGTCTGTCTGTCTGTCTGTCTGTCTGTCTTTCTCTTATTTTCCCTCTCCTCTTTCCCCCCCCACCTCCGGTGTCGTACATTTGAGGTGTTTTTACTCAAAAAAAATACACTGAAATCACACTGGTGTTATTACTGCCAAACAACCAACTTTTCACTGAAATCAAAACCGGTGTTTTATTACGCCACACAGACCCCAAATACACTGAAAAAACACTGGTGTTATTACTGCCACACAGACCAACTCACTGAAATCACATGGTTTTTCCCGCCACACAGCCAATACCTGAAATCACAGGTGTTATTATTTGCCACACAGACCAACTAACTGAAATACACTGGTGTTATTACTGCCACACAGACCCAATACACGAAATCCCCACTGGTGTTATTACTGCCACACAGACCAATCATGAAATCACATGGTGTTATTACTGCCACACGACCCCAAATACATGAAATACACCCGGTTTATTACTGCCACCGACCAAAACCTGAATCACCTTTGGGGTTTTACTGCCACACAGACCAACTACCTGAAATCACACCGGTGTTATTATTTTCCACACAGACGGACAGACGATACTGCCACACACATACCAACTCACTGAAATCACAATGGTGTTATTATCACACAGAGCTGAAATCACACTGGTGTTATTTACTCAACAGAGCTGAAATCACACGGTGTTTTAACCCCCCCCGAGCGGGCGACCATACTGCCCACACAAAAAACAACTACCTCAAATCCACTTGCACTTTTACCGTCTTACCACTTTTCAGAGAGAAGAAAAAAAAACATAAGAAAAAAAGAAAAACTTACAAAAATTTTTTAAACCCAAAAGGTTTATGAAGCCTTAAAATATTTTATTTCTTTGAAAACCGAAAAAAAAAATACAAAAAGGAGAAGGGACCGGGGGGTGAGGGGGGGGGGGGAGGGGGGGGGTTTAGGGGGGGGGTTTCGTTTATAACTTTCATTTCAGTCACTTTGGGCGGGGGTAAGGTGAATAATGGGGAGGGAAAGGAAGAGGGGGGGGGGGTGGGGGAGGTTTTGTTTAGGAGGGGGGGGGGATGAGGAGGGGATGAAATATTCGCATTTGTCAAACAGGTATTTTATTCAGTTGGTATCATTCCACTGTATTAACGGAACACGGAGCCACATCTTTTCCTGGTGTCCTACGGATGACCAAGGTACCACGTTGTGATGTTTCTAATGTTGTTGTCGGTTGTCCCAAAACCGTGCGCTTATGGGCTAGTCTTTCTTAAAAAAAAGGGGGCCTTGCACAACCCTGTTTATGTTGTTTTATGTATGTATTATGTATGTATGTATGAGGTATGTTTTTATGTATGTGGCATGTAGTTTTTATGTTTATTGATGCATGTTGTATATATGTATGTATTTTTTTATGTATGTATGTATGTATTTTGTATTATGTGCGCAAAATGTTTGTATGTTTTGTTATGTTTGCATGTGTGTTATATGTTGTATGTATGATGTTGTATGTATGTATGTATGTATGTATTATATAGTATGAATTAGTGCGCATGATGTTTGTAGTGTGGTATGTATGTTTTGTGTGTTGTATGGTATGTATATTATGTTTTTGTTGTTTATGTATGTAGGGATAGATAAATGGAGGATGTGCGATGTATGTGTAAATGTCTGTATTCTGTCTGTCTTCTCTCTGTCTGTCTGTCGTTGTATGTTTGCCGTATGTGTGTAGTAAAACGTAGTTTATATATAAATATTTTTAATAATTTTATATTAAAGAATCTTCCTTTCTATCCTTATCCCCCTTCTCCCTCTATCTCTATTTCCCTGTCTGTTGTCTTCTATCTTTACTATCTATCTTCATCTACTGTGGGTGTGTGTTGTGGTGTGTTGTGTGTGTTTGTGTGTTGTGTTGTGGTGTGTGTGGTGTATGAGGGCATCTTCTCTCTGTCTCTGTCCCTTTTTTTTTCTGTCTGTCTGTCGTCTGTCTGTCGTCTGTTTTTTGTCTGTCTGTCTGTCTCTCTCTCTCTCTCTCTCTCTCTCTTTTCCCCTTTTCTCTTCTTCTCTCTGGGTGGGTCAAGGGGGACGAACTGTCAAAATGAAAGGCCTCAATTCATAGGGAATCTTAAAAAGCACAGCGTTTACACTTCCTTTTGTCCGCGCCAAAAAGCCCATTGTCCTCTCCTTCCTCTCTTTTTCTCTCTCTCTTCTCTCTCTGGCTCTTTTCATTTCTTTCTCTTTCTCTCTTCTCTCTCACACACCAACACACACAACACGACGCAGCACAACGCACGCATACCACCCCACACACACACACACACAAAACCCACACACACAACCCTCACAAAACATGGACACACACACACATGACACACACACCAAAAACGTGTCCATTGTTTTTATATCCATCCCCCCTTCCCCCCCTTCCTCCCCCCCTCTCTCTCTCTTCTCTCTCTCTCTCTCTCTCTTTCTCTCTCCTATCTCTGTTTGTGCCTCTGTGTCCCCTCGGGTTGTTTGTCTGTGTGGTGCTGTGCGTGTGCGTGGCGTGGTGTTGTGGTGTGTGTTGTGGTGTGGTGTGTGTGTGTAAGGGGAGAGGGGAGAGAGAGAGGAGGGAGAGAGAGAGAGATGCAACATAAACATGTGTCTTCAACTTTCCCCTGGCACTGTCTGTGTGCCAAAAATCTCTTGCTATTTTCAGGGAAAAAATTTCTTGTTCTTGTTCTTTCCTTCTTCTTCTTTTTTTTCTTCTTCTTTTCTTCTTCTTCTTTTCTTCTTCTTCTTCTTCTTCTTCTTTTTCTTTTCCCCTACACACCCCAAACCCTCACCCATTGCCCCCCTCCCCCTCCCCATTTCTCTCTAGGTGGGGGTGTGGAGTGGAGGGGGGGGGGGAGGGTCAGGGGGGAGGAGAAGGTGGGCTGCTGGAGTGAAAGGGGTGTATCTAAACCCCCCCCCCTCCCCCCCCCCCCCCCCCCACCCCCCCTCCCCCCCCTCCAACACACACCACTTTTTCTCTCCCCCCCAGCGTATTGTGACAGATCAAAAAATGAAATAAAAATCGTAATGTAAAAGGGCCTGAAGGTAATTTGATTCAATTGTTTGTATTTTGACCTTTCTTTTTTGCCGGGAAACTCTGTTGATAAAAATTGTGAGTTTATGGACAGAGAGAAAACCCTCATTAAACAAAAGCCCTTAGTTATGGAAGAGACCAAACACTTAAACAAAAAGAATCTAGATTATGGCAGAGAGCAAACATCTTTTTAAAACAAAAGACATCTAGTTATGGACGAGAGAAAAACATCTTTAAAAAACAAAACAGACATCTAGTTTTATGGACAAGAGCAAAAAATCATTAACAAAAAGACCTAGATTATGGACGAGAGAAAAACATCATTAAAACAAACAGACATCTAGATTATGGACAGAGAGAAAAACTCATTAAACAAAAGAATCTAGATTATGGACAGAGACAAAACTTAAAAAACAAACAGACATCTAGATTAGGAAGAGAGAAAAACTCATTAAACAAAAAGCCTTCTAGATTATGGACAGAGAGCAAAACATTAAAAAAAAAACAACATCTGTTAGGGACGAGAGAAAAACATCATTAAACAAAAAACATCTAGATTATGGACAGAGAGCAAACATCATTAAACAAAAAGACATTTAATTATGGACAGAGAGCAAAACAAAACAAAAAGAATCTGATTATGGACAAGGGGAAAAAACATCATTAAACAAACAGACATTAGTTTAGGAAAAGAGGAAAAACATCTTAAAAAAAACAGCATCAAATTTGGACAGAGACAAAACATATTAAAAACAAACAGCATCTGATTAGGACAGAGAGAAAAACATCTTTAAAAACAAACAGAACTAGATTAGGACAGAGGCAAACATCATTAAAAAAAAAGACATCTAGATTAGGACAGAGAGAAAAACACATTGAACAAAAAGACATCTGATTATGGACAGAGAGCAAACATCATTAAACAAAAAGAATCTAGTTTGGGAAAGAGCAACACTTTAAAAAAAAAGCATCAGTTTAGGGACAGAGAGCAAACATCATTAAACAAAAGACATCAGATTATGGACAGGAGCAACATCATTAAAAAAAAAAAGACATCTAGTTTATGGACAAGAGCAAACATCATTAAACAAAAAGAATCTAATTATGGCAGAGGCAAACATCTTAAAAACAAAAAAACTAATTTATGGACAGAGAGCAAACATCATTAAAAAAAAGAAAATTAGATTATGGACAGAGAGCAAACATCATTGAACAAAAAGACATTAGATTATGGCAGAGAGCAAACATCATTAAACAAAAAACATCTTTAGATTAGGACAGGGGAGCAAACATCATTAAACAAACAGACATCTAGTTTATGGACAGAGAGAAAAACTCATTAAACAAAAGACATTAGTTTATGGACGAGAGCAAACATCATTAAACAAAAAGCATCTAATTATGGCCCGAGAGCAAACATATTGAACAAAAAACATCTAGATTATGGACAAGAGCAAACATCATTGAAAAAAAAAAAGGACATTAGATTATGGACAGAGAGAAAACATATTAAACAAAAAGAATCTGATTAGGGACAGAGAGAAAAATTAAAAAAAAACGACATCTGATTAGGACAGAGAGCAAACATATTAAAAAAAAGACATCAAGATTATGGACAGAGAGCAAACATCATTAAACAAAAAGAATCTAATATGGACAAGGCAAACATCTTAAAAACAAAAAAGACATCTAAAAAGGAAGAGACAAACTCATTAAAAAACGACATCATTTTTATGGGACAAAGAAAAACATCTTTAAAAACAAACAGACATCTAGATTAGGCAGAGAGCAACATCATTAAAAAAACAACTTCTAGATTATGGACAGAGAGCAAACATATTAAAAAAAAAACCGACTTTTAGATTATGGACGAGAGCAAACATATTAAAAAAACAGACATCTAGATTATGGACAGAGGCAACATCATTAAACAAAAAGACATCTATTAGGACAGAGACAAAATCATTAAAAAAAAAAGACATCTAGATTATGGCAGAGAGCAACATCATTAAACAAAAAGACATCTAGATTATGGACAGAGAGAAAACATCTTTAAAAACAAAAAGACATCTAGATTATGGACAGAGACCCAAACATTTTAAAAAACAAAAAGACATCTGATTATGGAAGAGAGCAAACATCTTAACAAACAGACACTAGATTATGGACGGAGAAAAAAATCATTAAACAAAAAGACATCTAGTTTATGGACAGAGAGAAAAAACATCTTTAAAAAAAAACAACATCTAGATTAGGCAGAGAGAAAAACATTTAAACAAAAAAAACCTTAGATTATGGCAGAAGCAAAAAATCTTTAAAAAACAAACAGCCCTCTAGATTATGGACAGGAGCAAAATTTTAAAACAAACAGAAATCTAGATTATGGCAGGAGAAAAACATTTTAAACAAACAAAATCTAGTTTTGGGACAGGGAGCAAACATCTTAAACAAAAAGACATTAGATTTGGACAGAGAGCAAACATCTTTAAAACAAACAGACATCTAGATTAGGGGACAAGAGAAAACATATTAAACAAAAAGACATTTTAGATATGGAAAAGAGAGCAAAAACTCTTAAACAAACAGACATCTAGATTATGGACAGAGAGAAAAACAATTAAAAAAAACAGACATCTGATTATGGAAGGAGAAAAACATCATTAAAAAACAGGACTCAGTTTTATGGGACAGAGAGCAAACCATTAAACAAAAAGACATCTGTTTTTGGGACGAGAGCAAACATCATTAAAAAAAAAGACATTAGATTATGGACAGAGAGCAAAAATCATTAAAAAAAAAAAAGCATCTGTTTGGGGGCGGGGAGAGAAAAAACATCATTTAAACAAAAAGACATCAAAATTTTTGGACAGAGGGGAAAAACATCATTAAAAAACGGGGAATTTAGATTTGGACAGAGAGCAAAAAATATTAAACAAACAGAATTTTCCGGGTTCATTTGTGTAGTTTTTTGTTGATCTTATTTGCTTTAAACTTTTTTGGCTGTTTAATTACATACTCCTGTGTTTTTAATGATTGAAAATGTTTGCCATAATCCGTAACAGTTTTGAAATATTGCTAAAAAATGTAATGCTCCCAAAATAAACGGTAGTTTTGTAAAAATTTTGCTAAACGTTGTAATGTCTGCCATATACATAGACAGTTTTGTCAATATTGCTAAAAAATTGAAATGTCTGCCTTTAATACCCGTAGTGTTTTGTAATTTTGCTAAACAATTGTAAGTTCCCCAAAATACGTAGCGTTTTGTAAAAATATTGAAAACAATTGAATGTCTGCCAAATCCCCGTAGATGTTTTGTAAATATTGCAAACAATTGTTATGTTCCCTTTAAACCGTGCCCGTTTGTCAATATGCTAAACAATTGTAATTTTGCCATAATAATGTAGACAGTTTGTCAATATTGCTAAAAAAAAGGGGGAAAAAGAAAGAAAAAAAGAAGAAACCATGCCCCGCGCGCGCGCGCGCGCGAAAACACCACAAACAAAAACACACAAAAACACACAACGCACGCACACACCAAACCACACAAAACAACACACCAAACACACACACACACACACCACACCAACCACAAAAACACACACACCACACACACACACAACACACGTCGAAAAAAAACACGTTTTTTCCCATGCACTTTCGTCAGGAACGTTCCTCGTCGTGTGTTATTTATGTGAAAAAAATCATCGCGTTTTTTCTTTTGCCAAAAAACCTTCTTCCTTCGTCCCGTCCTTTCGCCCCCCCCCCCCCCCCCCCCCACCCCCCCCCCTCACCCTTTTTTCCCCTTCCTCCTCTTTTTTCTTTTTTTTTCCTCTTCTCCTTTTTTCATTTTTTCTTCTTCTTTTCTTCTTCTTCTTTTTTTTTTTCTTTTTTTCTTCTTCTTCTTCTTCTTTTTTTCCCTTTTCCTTCCTCCCCCTCCTCCTCCCCCCTTTCCCGTCTTCTTTCCTTTTTTTCCCCCCTCCTTTTTACTTTCTCCCCCCCCCTCCCCTCCTCCCCTCTCTTTTTTCTTCTCCTCCTCCTCTTTACTCTTCCCCACCCCCCCCCCTACCCTCCTTTCCTTCTTCTTCTTTTTCCCCCTTCCTTTTCTTTTTCTTCTTTTTTCCCTCTTTCTTTTTCTTCTTTTTTTTTTTCCTCCTCCTCCTTCTTCTTTCCTCCCCCTCCCCTCCCCCCTTCCTCCTCCCCCTCCCCCCCTCCCCCTCTTCTTCTTCCCAAAGATGAAGAAATTCCCATCTGCGTCACCCCCCCACGTTTTTTAATTCAGGCTTCCTGGCCCCTGGAAATAAAACGTTTTGCCACGTGCAAAAAGGTCCACGACTTCGATCACAGTGGAAAAAGGTCGCACGACATTCGATCACAGTGGAAAAGGTCTCCGACATTCGATCACGTGGAAAAGGCTCACGACATTCGATCACGTGGAAAAGATCGTCACGAACTTTCGACACAGGGGGAAAAGGTCGTACGACAATTCGATCACAGTGGAGAAGGGTACGACACCGATCACGTGGAGAGGTCGTCACGACATTCATACAGGGGAAAAGTCAGACATTCGCACAGTGGGGAAGGAGAAGAAAGGCGAACACTGGGAACAGGTGTGGCGGATGGTAAAAGGGAATTGTCAAAGACAGGTTCGGGGGGGGGGGGGGGGGGGGGGGGGGGGAAGAGGGAAGAAGTGATGGGTTTAGAATGAAAAATTGTTGAAGGGGAAGGGGTGGAGGAGTGGGGGGGGGTTCATTACTGCGGTAGGGGCAGGGGGAGGATGGAGGAGTGGATGAGGTGTTTTGGTACCTCAGCTCCACTCCCACGCACAGTTTACAAAAAAACAAGAAAGCAACAGTTTATGCCCAAAAATAAAGGTACATGTTTTTTGTTTGTGTGGGTGTGTGTGGGTGTGTGTGTGTGGTGTGGTGGTGTGTGTGGGTTTTTTTAGTGTGTGTGTTTTTGTGTGTGTAGTGCGTGCGTGCGTGCGCGTGTGCGGTGCGTGGGCGTGTGTGTTCCTTTTTTTCTTTAGTTACCCGTCATTTAGCTGATTGATCGGGGATTTTTTCCAGAGACAGGGTTTTCAAAAATTTAAACTCCCGTTTCGTTTTTGTTTGTTTTTTCTTCTTTTTTTTTTTTTATTCTGTTGATCTTACATTTGGTTTAAAACAGTTTGGGTTCGTATTACATACTCGCTTTAAAAAATCAGTGTCTGCCATCATATTGCTGATAGTTTGTCAATATTGTTTTAAGCATTAGAAAAAAAAGAAAGACAGACAGACAGACAGAAAAAACAGAAAGAAGAAAAAAAAAAAAAAAAAAAGGAAGGGGAAGAAGATAGGTAGGGAAAAAAAAAAGGAAAAAGAAAGAAAAAAAAATGAAGAAAGAAGGAAAGGAAAAGGGAAGGGGGAAGGGAAGGAAGGAAGGAAAGAAAGAAAGAAAGAAAAAAAAGAAAGGCGAAAAAGGGAGCAAAAAAAAACCCGGCCTGTGGGGATTTTCTTTCTTTGGACTAATTAGGGGTTTTCAGATTAGGTCAGCAACTGGGGAGACGGAGGGGGAGAGCAGTTAAAGGCAGGATGGGGGGGTGTTTGGGGGAAATGCAAAGGGCAGGGAGTAGGAAAGAGGTGGGGATCATAGAAGAGGGATGGTGAAGATTGGGGTTTTTGGGGGGGGGGGGAGGGTTAAGCGGTGGCTGAGAAAGGTTCAGAAAGGGTTTTTATGCCGTCCCCTGAACTTGACCCAACCCTCAGCATGCGTTTGGGGGGAAGAAATCACGGTGCTGAAACGTGTTTTTAAAGGGTGTAGAAAAAAAAAAACCTTCCCCCGTTTCAGATTTTTTGGCCGGGGGATGAAAAAAAAACAAAAAAATTGAAAAGAAAGAAAGAAAAAAGGAAAAAGAAAAAAAAAAGAAAAAAAGAAAAAACAGAGAGAGGAGAGAGAGAGAGAGGGGAGAGAGAGAGAGAGAAAAGAGAGAGGAAAAAAAAAGAAAAAAAAAAAAACGAGAAAAAAGAAAGAAGAAAGAAAGAAAAAAGAAAGAAAGAAAGAAAGAAAGGCAAACCAAACAAAAACAAAAAAACAAAACAAAAACAAAAACCTAACAAAAAAAAAATCCCCGTGGGATGTCTTACTACAGGAACGTTGGTTTGAGATAACCAATTATACACACAAGGGGAAGAGAAAGGGTTGGTAGTTGGGGGGATGGAAAAGTCGCCCGTCGCTGAAAGGTCGGCGAGTGGGGAAAAGGGGGGGGATCAAAAGGGAGGGTGAGTGAAATAGGGGGGGGGGGGGGGGGGGGGTGAGGAAGTGTTTAGAGCAGCGTTTGGGCACTCCATGAAGGTGAGTCATGCGTTTGGTAGAAAGAAGTCGGGTGTCTGTGGTGGTTAAAGGGAAGAAAGGAAAAAAGGGAGTATTGCTGTAAGACATTTACAGAAATCCCGGCGATTAAAAATTTTCTGGAAAACGTTGCGAGTGGATCCACGGGGTTTGGGGTGGGACCTTTTGGATATGTTTTACGTGTTGATGGTAAATTGCCCATGGCTGGGCAATTTTACCCTGGAATCCACCCCCCAGGGGAAATTGACATAATTTTTTTTTTTGTAAATCAAATTGATGGCCCCTCCCCTTTCCTTTTTTTTTTTTTAAAAGAAACCCAGGCAATAAATTTTTCTGGGAGGTGGGGGGAAAGGGTTGGCGGTGGCTGGGGAGCGGGGCGTGTCGGGGGGGTTTACA
>JAMYXO010008931.1:0-5000 GCA_033310375.1 Conus canariensis
CAAATACATAGACAACAATGAAAGGTGGGGAAAAAAACAAGCGCAGGCCCAAAAAACTCAACTGTTTCATAGTAATGATTGGCAAAGATTTGGCGGGGGGGGGGGGGGGGGGGGGGGGTGAAGATGAAAAAAACTGGGAAAAAAAAATTAAAAAAAATATATTTAGTATGAAAATTTTTCACTGCTGCATGAGGGAACCATCGCAACCCCCTTTGCGGCCTTGGAGCAGGAAATTTAAAACAGATTGCCCTCAAAGGGGTTGCGTGGTTCCCTCAGCACGTGAAGAGTTTTCATTCTATAATATATTTTCTCCATAATTTTTCATTTTCCTAGTTTTTTCATCTACAGCCTCCCCCCCCCCCCCCCCCGGGTTAAGTCCAAATTTTTGCCAAGTCATTATAGAAGACAGTTGAGTTGTTGGCCTGGCTTTTTTTTTTTCCCCAATTAGATTGTTCGTCTTTGATTTGTTGACTTTATTCAAGTTTAAAAGGCTGTCCAGTCTTAAAAAAAGTTACTCGTGTTAGGTTTTCTTATGGGAGAAAAAGTTCCCTACTTGTTTACTTTTATCTTTGGGATGTCAAAGACTTGAAAATAAAAATAGAAGAAAAAAAAGAAAATCTTCAACGTTTCGGTGAAACCCGTTTCAAAGACTGGTCACATTAAAAGAAAGACAAATAAACACGTAAGGCGATGACGTTGAAAACATATAGTAAATACAAAATACTTTTTTAAGGTTTTGTGTGTGTGTGTTGGGGTGGTGTGCGGCGGTATATACCAAAACGCTGAAGTCTTTCATTTTTTTTTTTTTTTTTTTGTTTTTAAGTCTTTTGAGCATCCTCAAAAAATAGTTTGTATTCATGCCTTAAAAAGTAGCTGCTGGTTAAGCAACAAGATTTAGGTCAGAGACTGCTACAGGCCTCATGTTACTAATCACTTAGCCTAGTATGGGCCAAAATGGCTGTCGCCAACCTAAGCAAGACGCGGCGGTTCCCAGCGTAGGGCGAGCCCCAGCAGGCCACTGTTAGAAAGAACGGTGCAACAATGGTTTTGCACAGGTAGAGGGCGAGCCCCAGCAGGCGCACTGTTAGCAAAGAACGGGGCAACAATGGTTTTTTACACAGCGTAGAGGGCGAGCCCAGCAGGCGCACGTTAGCAAAGAACGGTGCAACAAGGTTTTTGACAAGCGTAGAGGGCGAGCCCCAGCAGCGCATGTTAGCAAAAACGGGTTTTAAAAAAATGGTTTTTGAAAAAGCGTAGAGGGGGAGCCCCAGAGCGCACTGTTAGAAAGAAAGGTGCAACAATGGTTTTTTAAAAGAATTCTTAGCGGTCGGCCAAATAAAGGGGCAAACACATTACAAAACAAAACACGACGCGTTTCGATCCTGGCCTTTTCAACAAGATCAACAACGTTCAGGAAAAAGAAAACGAAGGAGCAATCATTGATCTTTTAACATTGGGCGAAAGAGGGGCTGTTTACGTAAAAGGGGGCCCGACGGACCCGGAAAAAGTGCACTTTGTTACATTATCGCATGGGGGAAAGGGTGGGGGAGGGAAGGAGGGGGGGGGGGGGGGGGGGGGGCAGAGGACATGTGCAGGGGTATAGCTGAAACCAAGGGGAGCGACTCCGAATCGCTTTTGAAAGCCCGGCCCAAGTGCAAGCTTGGTACGCACACGACTGTCAGTTCAGCAGGGACAGGGACTCCTCAAGGGCTATGTGACCTTTGGAAAACAAACAAACAAACAAACAAACAAGGGAAGCAGCGAATGCATTGCAAGGGAAAGGTACTGTTGTTTATAGCCGCCGACGCGGGGGGCTATATAGGCTTTTCCGGCTTCGTCAACTCAATAGGGTGATTATGAAAAAAAACAAAAAGGGAAAAAGAACAAGATGCAAAGCATATAAACTACCCCCAGTTTACCCTCAATAGGCGTGAGATATTCCATAAAGGGGTAAACGCTTGGGGGGGTGAAACCCGTAGTAAGGCTATTCTGGAAAAACATTGGGCCCCATCTCGTGACCTATAATAAAACTACTTCAAAATTTTCAGAAAGATGGGCCAAGAATTTTTCTGAGATTTTCCATAAAGAAAAAAAACCCTTAGGGGCCGTTGAAGGGTTTTAAAACGGAAATTTAAACATCGGGCATCATCCGTGCCCCTTAATAAACATCCCTAAAAAATTTTCAGAAAGATGGGCCACGCATTTCTGAGATTTTCCAAAAAAAAAGGAAAAAGCTTTAGGGGCCCTTATAGGTTTAGTAAGGCAAACGTAAACTAAAAGTCGGGCTCATCCATGACCAAATGAATATACCTACAAATTTTCCCAAAATATCAGTCTTTCCCTTACGGGAATATTCCATGAAAAAAAAAACTTAGGGGCTTTTAACCGTTAGTAAAAGCTAAAAGGGAAAACTAAAACATGGGGCATCTTTCCATGACCAAAGAAACACCTAAAAAATTTTTCGTAAGATCAGCCAAGTACTTCGAGACTTTCCATAAAAAAAAAAAAAAACCGTTTGGGCCGTTATAGCCGTTAGTAACGGCTATAACGGAAAACAAAAACTCGGGATCATCCGTGATCCATAAGAACAAACTAAAAATTTTCAGAAAGATGGGCCCCGAGTTTTGTCGGAGCGATAAAAACACTTTTTGACCACGGACGGACGGACAAACACACACACACACACAACCACAGCATTTTTGGTTTCCCCATTCTAAAGTACCCCTGTTCTATACGAACTGGGAGTACAAAAAAACAAAACCCATTCACACAATTTTTAAAATTACCTTCGAAAAACAGTAATAAAATTTTTCTAAAATCCCTTTGTTCAGTAAAAAAAAAAAAAAAAACTTTCGAGCAGATAAAAATTTGATCTCTTTCAAAATTCAAAGATCACCTCGGGTGGGTTGGGACATTACACAAAGGTTTCGTGCGTTAGCACAAAAACCACACCACAACCCCCTTTCTGAGCCCCCCTTTAATTAAACTGGTAGCAGTGTTGTGTGTGGGGGGGGGGGGGGGGCGGCAGGGGTCCCATGAAAGGGGAACATGACTGGTGGAAAAAGATGAAAACAGAACAGGGGGAGAAGGCCCTCGGTCGGATCCCCCCTTTGCAGAGGGGTAAGGAAGTGGAATGTCGACACGGGCAAAAAGTACCCGCCGGGTATCCGGAAAACCCTTTTATTGGGTTTTTTTTTTTCTGATAAAGAAAGCGCAATGTAATGAAAAGGAGGGGGTGGCGTGGTCGGTGACGTACAAAAAATCTATTTCGTAATAGGTCTAAATTGTGTGTCAACACGGGCTCGACGACGGCCCTTTGAAAAAAAAAAAAAATATAAGGGGATTATTAGAAGTTTTTATTTAAATAAAGATCTCTTATGAGGTACTGGGAATAAGAAAAGTTTTTTTTTTTAAAACGTTTCAAATTCATTTTAAACCCACCCAAGGGGAGCTATTCCCTTATTTGTTTCCAAACCGACAAACTGATATTATTTATTCACGATAGATCAAGATCCGATTTTTAATCGGGTTTAATCATTTGAGTCATCACGAATGAAGGAGGGTGGAGACAATGTTATCGTTTTTGTATGTTAATCCATTCGTTCCAGGTGTAGCAGGTTTTGAGAGGCAGTCTCCCAGGAAGATGGAAAGTTCCAAAATTATTTATGTTATTGGTCTAAATTTAACATGCACCTTTTTCACCTTAATCGATATTAATTCGAAAATCTTAGGATAGTTATTTTCTATGTTCAAATTTGAAGCACAATTCTTAGTCACTCCGCCCCAAAAACAAGCACAAACCAGTTACAAGACAAAACACGACGCGTTTCGGACCTCTGAGGTCTTCTGGTAAGAGAGAAACCACATTTCAGAAAAAACGAGAACGAAAGAACGAGCAACCACCTGTCTTCGCAATTCGCGCAAGATGGGGGGGCGTATCGCACCCGGTTGTTCGTTTCCATCGTTCTGAATGCTTGTTGTATCTTACCTGAAGACCTAGGAGGGGGAAACGCGTCGTGGGTTTGTCTTGTAACTTGTTTGTCCTTGGTTTTGACGCACTCACGGAGAATAGTTTCTGAACATTTGTTTCAATTTCCAGCTGTAGTCATCTCCCTTTGAAACTAAGTGCTGTACTGGCTGAAGGCGAGCAGAAGGATGAACATGAAGGGCGCTCCCTCTTCGCCACCAACCAGCAGACAGCTAACAAACAGAAAAGGAGAAAAAAAAAAAGTGCAAAGGTCAGGGGGCCTTGCTCGGGGTCAAAGGGAGGAAAGACCCACTGTGGGCCAAAGACGAGGGTCAAACGACCCACTTCTTCCCTCTGCTACAGATGGTAGGCCCAGACCACAACATCGGCAAGAACGCTGGCTGTGGCCATACGCCACAATTAGAATTGTGCACTAAAACGCTAAATAATCCATGTAAGCATATTGAAAGGGCCCACCATAAATTTTAGCCAAACACTTAATGGTTAAAAAAACCGATAAAAATTTATCCAAAGAAAAAAACTCCCCACCAATAATTTTTCCCTTGTGTAGGGGGATTTTCACTGATGAAATCACAATCTTCAAATACATGACGTTCCCCTCAGTTGACACACATTTCAGGCCCTTTTGCACTCACCCGTGACCCCCATCTTTGCGCCACCCAGGATCGCTCAAACAGTCCCATTCCTTTGATTTGAATCTGTTTGCTTGGGAACCACCTGGCTTGTACCTTGATGGCCCTAATGAAAGAAAAAAAAAGCAGAATCAACTTAAATTTCAGACACAATAAGAATTCTCAAAACAATCTCATAGCGTTAGTCTATAGATAACTGGAGTTCCGTAAGCAAAGCCTTGGCACATTAATTTTTTTGGTGTGGCAGTCTGTGCCAAAAATTGCATTGAGTCATGTAACCCAGACGTGGCCCCAGCTGGCTTTTTTTCGTGGCTGTCCGAGTCCACGACTGTCCCGAAAGGTGTGTGGAACTACCTAATTATTCAACTCCATACCTCTCG
>JAMYXO010000891.1:0-22500 GCA_033310375.1 Conus canariensis
GAAAGTTGCTCCTTCCACCACTAGAAAAGAGAGAGAGTGTAAGAAATGTAAGAATAATTCCATCGAGAATTTCCCCAGTCCTTCCCCCTAGAGGACCCACCTACCACTCATCCATCTCGTTAAACAACCTGACATTTGCCCAGGCACCTTTTTGGGAATAACCCACTCTGTGGGGAAACCCCCCATCCCACAGGGGAAAATGTGGCCCAGAATAGAAAAATACAGAGAAGGGCGGCTCGCTTCGTATTTAAACCCGGGCTACCCACAACACCTCAACGTAAATAGCATGCTTTCTCGACGGGAATTGGCCCTCCCTTCAGCGACGCCGGCGATGGCACTCTGACAATGCTGAAATAAGATTCAAAATAACAGGGGTCCCCCGCAGTCAGCCACAGCAAACTACATCCAGCTCCGGTCCGCCAAAGAAGAGGACTTGACAAACAGTACTCTCCCAAATCCGTGCCGCACACGTTTTTGGCAAACCATTTTTTGCTAGAAAAATTTTAGAGACGGGAAAAGAGTTTGTCAGCAGAGGTTTGGGACCGGCCCCCACTCTTGAAAACCTTCCGTCAAGGGTGCAACAGCTGCTCTAAATCTCTCTCTTTTTTTTTTTTTTTTTTTTTTTCCTCCTTCTTCGCCGGGCGAGCCCCAACCTGAAAAGTGTAAAAAAAAACAAATTGTTGATTGTGGACACTAAAAGGAAGAAAAAAGAAAACATATTTTTTTTCTAGTTTCCACCCAGCTTTTTCGCCTCACCTATGAGATTTCAGACACTTTTTTTTTTTTGGGGCTTTGGGGATATACAGTTTTACATCCCCCAACTGACTCACAACACATGAAACTTCGGTTTTTCTATATTGTCACGGATTTGTAGTTCTCTACCTCGAGCTCAGAAAACCTTATGTGCACGAGTTTCGACTCCTCCCCTCCCCAACTTTTTTCGAAACCTTACTCAGCTGTCCGGTGTTTGTGGTGTGTGTGTGGGGGGGGGGGGGGGGATAGTTTTTTGGGATAACATTTTAAAAAAAAGAAGAAGAATAAAACCCCGAGGAAAGAACCAATAAAGATGGGGAGTGCCCGATTGCCAGTGCTTCCCATCACGCACACATCCATATGTACTAGAACCTGTTTCGTCATCTTCATGTTACGCCGACATGAACTGAATGTCTATTCTGTGTTACTTACATCATAATTAAATTTTCTTACCATCATCCTTTATCACCTTCATTATGTCTGTCATATTTCCCGCCAAAAAATTCCCGAGTTTCCACACCCTTTAACAAAAGGGGCATTATTCATTAATTGCTTAAACATATGGTTCGTCTCCCCTGTGGGGGCTTCTCCACACACCTTTTTTTTTTTTTTTTTTTTGTGTGTGCTGTCCCAGCCCTGCGCCACCTCAGAGGCATGCACCCACGCCGCCATTCCGACACCCCGTCCCCAGCCACAGCCCGGGCAGCCCCGCCGCAGCCCCGGCAACCGGGAATCCACAGGGAGCAGTCAATGTCAAGCCCCTCCCAAAAGGCAACCCACCGGGAGACACTGCACTGCTGCCGAATCAAATTCCCTGGTGATCAGTGGCGCCTGTTCTGATCTAACATACGCAGGACAACCACCTACTAAGCCCCCTACTGACGACAATAATTGCTTAGTCCCCCGGAGCCGGCGTGAGTGAGCTCTCCCCCCGAGGGCGCCACCACGTCCCCTCCAAAAGACAGCCCCCCATGGGCCTCGCCGATACCGGTGACCCCGATGGAACCAAACCAAGGCCACAGACTGGAGAGGACATCGAAATTGAGGCAAACCCTGAGAGCAGGCAATGAAGGGCCACGAATTTGAGACATTTTTTTTTTTATGCTGATGGGATGAGAATGAGGATGATTAAGATGATGCAACGGATTTCCATTTTGGTTTTAGACTACAAAACGGGGCTGTACTCTACGCTTCCTTTCATAATATACCCGGCTTCAACCAGGCCCGAGAGATACGGGCACCTGCAGTGTTGGTGAGAAAATTTGGCAACACTCTCAAAAAACCCCACCCAAATTAAGTGGTTTAAACCGCCCTGTGTGGTCCCTCTTCCCAACTGAGTCCGCAGCAACTAAACCCTCAGGGTAGGAGCCGGTCGGGGCATAAAAACCCACTGACTTCTGATGGGATTCGAACCCACGACCTCCCAGCCCGGTGTCCGCGACGCTGACCACTCGCCACGGCGGCTGGTTTTCTCCACTACAAAACCTTTATTTTCTCCTTGGTTGCAGTTTTCAGAACAACTATTTTTGGTTTTTTCCATTTTAGCTGTCCATATTATCCGAACATTCTGTGTGTGTTTTGATGTGTGGGGTGTGGTGTGTGTGTGTGTGTGGGTGTGTGTGTGTGCGTGCCGCGCGTGAATGTCCCGTGTGCGCGGGGAATGTGTTGTGTGTGTGTGTGTGGTGTGTGTGTGTGTGGGTGTGTGTGTGAGAGAGAGGGGAAGAGAGAGAGAGAGAGAGAGAGGGGAAGAGAGAGAGAGAGAGATTCTAGAATGCATTACCATTTTTTTGTTTTAACTTTGGATTCTCAATGTAAACAAATTTATAGCGAAATGCCCTGAAATAATCTTGACTAAAAAAATTCCCTTCCTGGTTTTCCTGCATTCTTATGCTTTCATTCAGTCACTTATTATCATGAAAAGAGGTCAAAGGGAACACCCCAGGTTTTTGCCAAAATGTTCTAAAGCTGAAAATCCCCAAACAAACACATTTAGAGAGAAACATCCATGTTTAAAAGGTGGTGCACTTTGAAAAATTGTGGCAAGTCATCTGCAATCCGTCATTTTAGCAATGAATACAAATCGAGGGTTTCCCATCAATATATGTTTTTTTACGACATACATTTTAATATGGGGGTAAATTTTTGGGTTTCCCAATGCATCTTTGCTGAATATCTTAAGATGTAAACTTGTTTAGATTTTCCCCTTCCATGTGATCAACATTGAACTTCATCCTTTTCCCCCTTTCTCAGCTTGGAATGTGACCCTTATGAAAAATACTTTTCCCAAATGAGTTGAATATTCCATATCATTTTTCCCTTTAGTCAGCTGCAGTATAAGAACAATCACGGAAAGAGAGGAAAAATTCAGTTCAAATTCGATGGCACTTTATTAATCCACATGGAAAATCATTTGCCCACTTCACAGGCCTCATTAAAGCATGATATAATAAAAAAGGGAAAAAAAAAACCAATAATAAACAATCCAAAAAAACTTACAACAGACAATAGATTGAAACAATCCAAAATCGCAAAACTGTTGCTATAAAAACAAATATACAAAAATATCACCTTTAAACACACACCACCACACACACACACACACACACACACACACACACACACACACACACACACACACACACGCACATGCATGCCCCAGGCCCGGGCATAGGCACAAATGTTTAAGACAATGATCACCAAAGTGGAAGCATTAATCACACTTAAAGGGTTTAAACACTTTGGTCAATAAAATTTGCAATCACAGGATCTTTTTTTTTTTTTTTTTCTGTCTCGTCTTCCGAGCCACTTTGGGTGGCATTGCACCGGCACCGCTCACCCCTCCCCTCCCCCCTCCCACCCCACAGCCTGGTCTGTTCTGCCACAGTATCAGCAACACAGCATTGCTGGGGAGCAAATCAATGGTGTTCATGGTGCTTGCTCTGATCCAACATGCACCCGAGCACAACCGCCCAAGCTGCCCGCTGCTGACAATAATTGGTTAGGGCGCAGAGCCAGGCATGAGTGAGCTTTCCCACCTGAGGGTACGACCATGTCAAAAGACAGTCCCCACGAATTTTGCCCAAAACTGGTGACCACGACAGAACCAAAAAAAGGATGGTCATGGAGAGACAATCAAAACTTAGGTCCCCCATGAAAGCAGGGCATAAGGGCCACACAAATGGAGACTTTTTTGTTTTAATGCCCATCGATAAGGATATGGACGATGAAGACGATTGGGACGGATTTCCATTCCAGTCTGACACTGCAGACAGGGTTTTTAAAACTACGCTACTTTCTAAAATGACTTGGTGTCAACCAGGCCCAAGAGATTTCAGACACCTGCGGTTGGTCAGGAAATTTGAGCAACCCCTCTCAGACAGGCATTCGTTAAGTGGTTCAAACCAACAGTATGGGTCCCCAGTCCCCCAAAATTGCGCCCAAACAAACCAGCTCTGGGGAGGACCTGTTGGGTTATAAAAACCCCACAACTGAATTTGGGTCTCAAGGAATCAAACCCACGACCCCTCAGTCAGGATCCATGAGGCTAACCACTTGCCACTGCAGCTGGTGCAAGCACAGTTGTCCTGGGCCCCAGTCAGTTTACTAAAAAGTAGGACTGATCCCAAAAAAAAAAAAAAATATAAACATACCATGTATATAACAAAATCACATAAAATCAATTTATATCATAAGCAGTATCTAAACACCTACAAACTCTGACAATCATTGAAATATGAAAGCCTGTAAACCACAGTCAATATAAGTGCACCATTATCACATTTTCCCAGTTTTACTTTCCAGGAGTAAAGGGAAAATCTGGACAGACATTGGGATTTTTCACACACACCATGCACATCTGACATTTCATAACATACCTGACTGCGAGTATCTTGAAATCGTTTTAAACATACCTGACACGTGTGAGTATCTTGTATCGTTTATTAACATACCCGATCCCCCCCCATGTGTGAGTATCTTGTACTTTTTTCGATGGCAAAACATTGATTTCTCAAACACCAAAGTAATGCATGTATTGGAACTCTTTCGATGGCAAAACATTAAATTTCTCTATCAACAAAGAAAAGAGGGCATGTATTGGAACTCCAATGCATAATTTAGAAACATTGCTATTAACATATTGTGACCCCTGTAACAAAATATTCAGGCGCTCTACAGAAATCCTTTAATTGCCCCTTCATAAAAGGCAGCAGGAAAACATAAACTCGTCAACACAAACACACCTTTACACCCAGACACATTCATGTACATTGACACAAAACTGGACAAGGCAGAGTGGGGGAATGTGGTCAGCCAGCCAACAAACAGTTGACACACACACATACACACACACACCCATACACACACACACACACAACACACACACAACACACACACACACACACACACTCACACCCCACAACACATATGCACACACACACCTGAGTTCATATTTGCCCCTTGTTCATCCACAACAACCTGAAAGACGACAAAAGGCTGGACAAGCCAAACATGATAAACTGAGAGACCTCAACACCTTGGGCCCTTTCAAAAGCTGTTACACGGGCACTTTTATTTTATTACAAAGAAAAAATTCATTACACAGGAAAAACATTTAAAAAAAACCAAACCCTTCACCTTGACTCTGCAGAGACACGATGTAGACTCTTTTCAACCCTAAACACCCCCTTTGTCGACTCCCTCTTGAATAAGGGGGTTTTTTTCTCAGTAACTCCCAAAAACTTGTAAAACAGCCTGTCCCAAACTAAAAGTCGTCATCAAAGCGAATCAGGACAAAGATGTTATCTTCAACAAACCAGGGAAGGGCAGCACATTAGCTCTTTTTTCCTCACCCCCCTTTACAATCATTTTTGTTTTTTTGCCTATAAAGATTGCTAAACAAAATGGTAAACAATACACTCAAGGCGCAAAAAATCCTAAAAAATACTAATACCTGCCTGTTGAGGAGGATCTAAAATGGTCGGCAAGGTATGCGGCAAAAAGTGCCACCTGTCTGTCACAGACACCAGGTAAATACCTGTAACACAATTTCAGATGTGCAGAACATCTTCAAAGTGTCCTCGTGCAAAAAACCAGCCCTCAATAGTGGCTAATTTCATTAAAAATTCAATTTTTTAATGTTTTTTGCTTCTCCTGCAAGAAGCAAATAGTGACGATAAAAGTCATAAATAGTATTTGTATGAAGTAGTTGTGGTTTAAAACTACTCACGTGCGCTCCATACAACATTCAGAAAACCCATTCATTGCATTTTTATACAGGGATTCAGAAAACTATTCACTGCGCTTTCATACAGCATTCAGAAAACTATTCACGCGCTTTATACACCATTCAGAAAACTATTCACTGCGCTTTCATACACCATTCAGAAAACTATACACCGTTGAGATTTACATTCATTCAAGCATAAAAACTATCCTGCTAAATTAACTTATTGGGACACACAATGCGGGAAAAGCACTGTTTTAAAATGAAATGGCTTGAAAGATAATGTTTAGCGGGGCTTTGAAAACAGATTTAGGTGGGCTGGCTTTGTAAGAGGGAAGAAAGCGAGTTCCCAAACAGTTGGGGCCAGCAAAGCTGAAGGAACACTACAAAACAATGGTTAAAATTTTACTTTGGTTCTTTTTGGGGAGAGAGAACAGGCAAGTTTGGGAAAAGAACCTTCAAAGAAACAGAAGAAAGAGGGGTAAATTTAAATTAAGTTTGGGAAATGATAGCAAAATTTTAAAAGGCAGCCAGTGAAGCATCACTCAGCAATAGTGTAATGGGATCTCATTTTCTTTTTTTCAAGAACAAGTTTTCGCTGCAAAACGTGACCCGTCATGAACGTTTTCCCCAAAGCCGTTTTAGGCCTGTGCAAACTGAGGAAACATCACTAGTGTGTGAAACCCACACAAAACAAAGCTTTTCCCCCAGCCAGGCAGGGCAGAAAATTTATCAGAAATAGCGTTGATGGAAAACCCCTGGGAGGATAGCTTCCAAATCAATATAACTTCCCCATAAATCTGCCCAAACCAAAAGAAATCTGCCATGGAGACCACAGTCTTGCGGATGTTTACCTCAATGGTTTTTAAAGTGTTGTGTTTAATGTTGGTGCATGTGTATTGCGTGTATGTTGGGGCGTGTGTGTGTGTGTGTGTGTGTGGTGTGTGTGTGTGTGTGTGTATGTGTGTTGTGTTGTGTGTGTGTGTAAATATAATATTTAAAATTAAAGTATATGAGGCACCTGTGCTTGTAGTGCTTGTATACGTGGTAGTGTATCTATGGGTACTGTGTTTATATGGTGACACATCTGTGGTTGTGTAAGTTGTTAAATATGTGGGGTTGGTGTGCTGGGTGAGTGTGGTCAGGGTATATGTATGGTGGGGCCTGTATGTGTGATGATGCAACAAAAATGAGTTGTGTGCTCCATAATATTTTGTGCTCTGTGGATGAGTGTCGTGTGCTTTTGGGTGTGTTTGTGTAATGTATACATATGTGGTGCATGTACTGTTAGAGTGGTGTATATCTTTGCCCATGTATGTGTAATTTTGGTGTAAAAGTTTGATGTGTAGAAAGGGGCATGCATGATGTATGTATAGGAGCAATCCTTTTGTATGAAGTTATGGTGGATGTGTCCCTGTGGCCTGCATGTTGTTATATGTGTGTATGGTGTGTGTAATGCATGGGTATTATGCATGATGTGTGTATATCGTGGCTCATTCAAAAAACACAACACAACAAATAAATATCAACCAAAAAATCACAAATCAATTATAGACAAATAAATCAGGATAACAAATTATCATGAAAACACAACAAAAACAATAAATTTATAAAAAAAAAAAATCACAACAAGTATCATAAAATAAATCACCAAAAAACTACATCAAAATTAACATACAATATAGAAACATAACGGACAATCAATCAAACATAATCTCACAGAAAATTATGGAGTCATAAACAAAAAATTCAAAACACAGATATATAACAGAATTATATCAATATAAGCAAAAATAAATTAACACAAAAAACATAAAATGAATAAATCATGTTCAAACACTAAGAAAAAAAAAATATATAAAAACAAATAATCAAAATAAACAATAAAAAATAAATATATCAAAAGTCAAGTAATTAATACAAAAAAAATAAAGTCAAAAATCATAATCAATAATTCATTAAATTAAAAAAAATAACATCATAAAATAAAAAATTCACACATAAATCCATCATAATAATATGAACAACACCAAAACAAGATACACACTGCTTCCAAACCCCAACACAACACACCATACATTCCAAGAAGCCATTTATACACATCAATAATCCATCATCAAAACAAAATAAACTCATACAAAAACCATCATTTCACCAATACAGCAAAAATCAAAAAAATTTCACAAAAAAAATAATTCATAAAGAAAATCAACAAATAAGACAAAACAAAGAGTCAAAAACAACTGACACCATTATTCTTCACCTATAAGACCGTTAAAAAGTGACTCAAAAACCAATGATACAAATCATCACCCCACACTCATTAATTACAAAAGTCCATATCATTACTCAAAAAAAAGCATTTCATAAAAAAAAAGAAACAAAAACACAAATTATTTCAGTCAGTTTTAATATACTAAGTTACAACCCTCTTATACAACAACTAATCAAACTATTCTAAAAAATCAATAACATAAGTAAACCAAAAATTTTCAGCAACATACTCCTCAAACCATAATACAACTAATCAACTCGAAGTTTAACCACCCGAATATCAACTTCCACTCCCCCAACGATCAACCACCCACCACCCACTCGCAAAAACCACCACAACTCAAAACTTCAACAAAACTCCACAACAAATCCAAATCACATCCAATCCAAATACATATAGATTTAACCAACATCACACACGCCCCCAACACCTTCCGCCAACCTCAAACATAACCAAAAACATAACCTAACAAATAAACAAGACCTACCTGATCCACCCCTCCTCAATAGCAATCCCACATCTAACACACCACCGCTACAACCAATTCAACCAATACCCGACAAATCACACCCGAAAACACCACTCAACCCCCACAATCAAAAACCATAAACTACAACACCATCCAATAACCCTCATACATCAAGATACACAAACAACTAAGAACACACATCACAAAACAAGAATTCATTAACAAAGCCAAAAGGACCTAAAATTCGAACCTCTAAAATATACCATATTAACAACAAACCTACAACCACCCAATACAAATAACAATACCCATCCCACACACACACCAATACATAACAATACGTCACAACGAAATACAGTCAAAACATCAAAAACACACACCATACCTATATCTATTCCTTAATTACATCCCCCCTCCACATCTCAAAACACATAACTATTCAGGAATCACCACCACCACTCCCCCCCAACTCCCCATACTACACCCCCCCAAACATCTCAGTCCCCACCCAACATAACCACAAAAAACCCCACCCTAACCCAACAATCCTCCCAACCCCAACCACCAACCGAATCCCCCACATCAACATACCACTACCCCTACAATAAAATTATCAAACAAATCCAAAACTGCCACATCAATATCCCACAAACAATCCATCAACAAAACCACAACACAAAACCAAATAACCCACCATTACAAATTTAATATATATCATCCAAACCAACCATTTAACAAATAATATCAAAACACCAAAAACACACATCCATCAATCAGAACTACAATTCACCCCCCACGTCCTACAAACCTCACCCCCCCTCCTACTCCCAACACTAAATCACACCACTATATCAACCACCACACTACCCAAATCCCACCATAACACACACACCCCCATCCCAACCGTCTAACTCCACAACAATCCCCAACTCCTAATAACACTCACCACAACCCGACAACAACCATACACAAGGTACAACGTCACTCAACCCCATGAGATAACCCCCACCCCTAAAAAACTCCCCTCAAAATACCTACCCCACCCACCACCAAGCCCCAAACGCCACCACACCAAACCCGCCCCAAGCACCATACCCGCACTGCACAAACATCCACGCCTCACCAACACAACATCCCCCCTACCCAACCCCCACCCCACAACCCCAAACCAAACCGCACCACTAATACACCAGCAAACCAACAATACCAAACCATTTCACCACCCGCACCCACAAACCCCATAACAATACACAAACAACCCACCACCACCACCACACCCAACCTCCAGCCCAGCATCAACACCCCCCAACCACCCTTCAACCAAACTCACACACCGCCCAACCCCCAATACACCCCCCTACCTTAAACCCCAAAAGATCATCCCTAACAACACCAAACATCACCCCAACACACACAGCATAACCTCCCCCAACAAACCACACCCACCCCCTCCCCTAACCACACGCCCGCTCTCCCCACCCAACACTCCACCACGCACACCCTCCGTCCCACCCCCACACTCCCCCCCACCCCCACCACCTACAATCAACACCCCCACCCACCCAAACACACACATACCACTACAACATACACAACCTTCAATTCCCGATCCTCTACACCCCCCAACCAACTCTTCCCAACCAAATCAAGACAAACAACGTGCACCTCAACCACATAACGACACAAAACACAAGCTCCTAGGATCCTAATTTAATAAAAACACCTCACCCCTACCCCCATAATTACACATAAAAATCGAACCCCACCCACCTATCACACCTGTCATATAAAAACACCTATTGACACTGAAACCCCTTTTCTCTACAACCCTTTTTTCATGTTTTAAACCCGAAAACTGGCCTTTGTGTATCATTTTTTCTTTGACCACAGAAACAGAAAGAAAAGATATTGTCTGGGAGCTATCTGTAACAACCTTTTCTTTTTTTTTTTTAAATATAATCCAAAAAAGGAATCCATTTAATTTTTCTGATGAGTCTAAAAAAGTTCCTTTTTGGGACCCCGCAATTTGAGATAATCCAGCTTGGGAACCCATGTAATATTCTAAGTGTCACCAGACACAATGGCAAAAAAATGATGTGAGAGAGGAGGTGGTGGGCGAAAGAGGGAGGGGGAGAAGAAAAGAAAGGGAAGAGAAGTGAGGCATTAAGTTTCTGTATATTTACTTTGTAATTTAAAGAAAAATCAAATCAAATCCTTTTGAAAAAAACTGTCATGTCCAGTAAATCTTCTGATGATAGGAAGTGTGTGTGTGTGTGGTGTGTGTGGTGTGTGTGTGTGTGTGTGTGGTGTTGTGTGTGTGTTGTGTGTGTGTGTGTGTGTGTGTGTTGTGTGTGTTCGCGCGCAAGGGGAAGTGTCATCTATTGACACTGAAACCCCTTTTCTCTACAACCTTGTTCATGTTATAAACTGAAAACTGGCCTTTGTGTATCATCTTTCTTGACCTCAGAAACAGAAAGAAAAGATATTGTCTTGGGAGCTTCTGTAACAACCTTTTCTTTTTGTTTTTAAAATAATCCAAACAGGAATCCATTTAATTTGCTGATGAGTCTACAAAGTTCTTTTGGTACCCGCAATTTGAAGATAATCCAAGCTGGAACCTATGTAATATTCTAATGTGTGTCCAGGTTTTCCTGGTTGTGACAGTCTGAAGGTATTTCCAACTGGAATCCATTTTATATACACTTATGTGCCTACAAGTTCTTTGGATCTGAACGATTTGAAGATAATCAAGACCGAAAGGTGGTTGATATGCTAATGTGTCTACAACTTCTTAGGGTGTGGACAATGATCCAAACTGGAATCCATGCAACATGCACAATCCATTTGACATGTAAATATATCTACAAGTTCTTCTGATCTGGACAATCTGAAGATAATTCAAACTGCGATCCATTGAACATGAATATATACATAGAGGTTCTTTTGGACTGGACAAAAGGATATAACCCAAATTGGAAACCATTTAACATGTTCATGTTTCTAGAAATACTTCAGTCTGGACAATCTAGATATAATAAAAACTGAAATCCATTTGATATGGTAATGAGTCTACAGTGTATGTGTCGCCATTCTTAAAGACTGGTTTGTTAATTTCAGACAGGTGTCTGTCACCATTCTTGAAGACTGGCTTGTTAATTTCAGACAGGTGTCTGTCACCATTCTTGAAGACTGGTTTGTGAACTTCAGACAGTATGTGTGTCGCCATTCTTAAAGACTGGCTTGTTAACGCCAGACAGTGTGTGCGTGTGTGTATCGCCATTCTTGAAGACTAGCTTGTTAATTTCAGACAGGTGTCTGTCATCATTCTTGAGGACTGGCTTGTTAACTTCAGACAGGTGTCTGTCACTATTGTTGAAGACTGGTTTGTTAATTTCAGAAAAGTGTCTGTCATCATTCTTGAAGACTGGCTTGTTAATTTCAGACAAGTGTGTGTGGCCATTCTTGAAGACTGGCTTGTTAATTTCAGACAAGTGTCTGTCATCATTCTTGAAGACTAGCGTGTTGATTTCCGACGCTGGTATCTGTCACTGTTCTCAAAGACTGGCTTGTTGACTTCCGACGCTGGTATCTGTCACTGTTCTCAAAGACTGGCTTTTAGATGTCAACCAGATGCCTTTGGCGTTGTTGAAGACTGGCCTGTAGACTTTGGACAGGTGTCTGTCATTGTTCTTGACATCTGACCTGTAGACTTTGGACAGGTGTCTGTCGTTGTTCTTGACATCTGACCTGTAGATTTTAGCCAGGTGTCTGTCACCATTTTGAAGACCGGTGTCAACTCTTACCTACCACCATGGCTAGCTTCCGTACAGCTGAGGCTGTTTTCCAGTGTCTGTCTCTCCGTCCCTCACTCTCTATGTCGCGCTTCGTACATGCGCACACGTGTGTGCGTGCTGCGTGCGTGCACGCGCGTGTGTGTGTGTGTGTGTGTCTGCGCGCACGAGTGTGTGTGTGTGTGTGCGTGTGTTTGTGTGTGTGTGTCTGCGCGCACGCGAGTATGTGTGTGTGTGTGCATGTGTGAGAGTGCGCGCACGCGCGTGCTATTTAAATATGTGTGTGTGCTTGCGCGCGCACGCGCGCGCGCGCGGCGCGCGCGCGCGCGCGCGCGTGTGTGTGTGTGTGTGTGTGTGTGTGTGTGTGTGTGTGCATGTGTGGATTTGTCTCTCTGTGCATGCTTGAGTATGTGTGTATGTACGCGCGCGCGCGCGCGCGCGCGCGTGTGTGTGTGTGTGTGTGTGTGTGTGTGTGTGTGTGTGTGCGTTTGTGTGTGTGTGTATGTGGTCCAGGACGGGGGAAATCGTGATGGTATTGCTTAAGTGCACTAAGTTGATGTATTATTAGTCAGGCTTAACACACCAAGGTTATCTCTGCACTCATACACGCATATGCACACTCATGCGCCCACCAAACATTCACCTCTCTCTGGGAATGGGATGTCACGCATTCGTTTCTCTCCTAACACGACTGAGCACAAGAAATACAATTTCTATGCTACTTATAATCAAACATGAAGAATCCAATCACACAAAATGCAATAATCAAACCATAAAAGATCAATACTTCCTAATCCCGGGTTATAATAAAATGACTTCTTACCTGGCCAGGTTTTCACACACACAACCACGCTTTCATACCACACCACAGTTCTTGAAAAAGTCTCTTCAAGTCTTCTTCAGCACTGCTTGATGGTGAGGCCCTTGGTTGACTGGCTCCAGGCTTCAGGACTGGGTCTTTGTGGTCGTCTCTGGGATCTCGACGTAGAACTCTTCTTCTTCGTCTCTTTCACCCACCTCTGGGTTCAAATTCAGTCTGTCTGTCTTCACCCACCTCTCAGCTTCAAACTTAGTTTTCTTCTCTTCCAGCTTGTCTTTAACCCTAAGACTTTGCTGTCTGTTTTATCTCCCAGACCACGTTTCTCTCAACCCTAATCTGTCCTGCCCACCCTTCTCTCTCTCTCTCTCTCTTCTGTCCTCTCTCTCTCTCTCTCTCGTGGTGGTCTTCTCTTCTTCACGTTGTTCTCCCTCACTTTATATAGGGAGGGACACAAAGGATTTCCCTTCGGGCCATGCCTTTGTCCATGCTGCTTCTCAAACGTCCTTGTTCAGAAGTACCCTTGTTCACAAGTACCCTGAATTCTCCATTCGCTACATTCTTCCACACATCAGCATTTACCCACATCCCTACCTAATTGATTAGCAAACAAACACTTGGCACCAGATGGACATCGAAATTTCCCGCCGACTTCGGGGGTCACTTAACACAGTAATTATCCTGGAGAAAAGCTACGACAACAACGTCCACGCGCATTCAACCAGCCTGACAATAGAACCAACACAGTGCTCCACAGCAATACCATCTGAATGCGCCAAAGACTCCTGCTCTTCAACGACTGTTTACAAAGGCAACCTCAGCTGACTGAGTATGTAGCGCGCACCCGATGCTCCGAAGTCCTAGTGGTTACGTCCCTCCCCCCTTTCACTATTGGAAAGGTCTGAACTTGGAAGAGTCCTTACTACCTCAGGTGCCATCTGTCACCTGACCACTTCGTCCTCCTCGACACAGTTCGACCATGTGCGGTGGGTAAGGCACACTGGTTAATGGCTATATAACCTATTTTGGTACTACGTACAACATTCCTCGTCTCTAAGCGCTAAAGGTCTTTTGCGAGAGGTTTCACGCCCTTGACAATGTGTTTAAGTGTGTGTGTGCGTGCGTGCTTGCATGTGTGTGCGTGTGTGTCTGTCTGTGTGTCAGTGTGTGTATCTGTGTCTGTGTGTATCCATGTGTGCTTTTGTGTGTGTGTGTGTGTGCGCACGCGTGCGCGTGCTTGTGCGCGCTCACACGAGTGTGTGTATGTGTGTGTCTCTGTGCATGTGTGTGTGTGTGTGTTGTGTGTGTGTGTGTGTGTGTGTGTGTGTGTGGTGTGTGTGTGTGTGTGTGTGTGTGTGCACGTTGCTTCCTCTGTGTGTGTGTGTTTATGTGCGCGCGCATGTGTGTGTATATGTGTGCGTGTGTTTTGTTTTATTAGAGGGAGCTTTGCAGCTGCTTCATCATTTGTTTACAGCTTTATTTCTTTTTTCTTTTTTTGCTCTTTTGTTCTTGTCTTCATGTTATTTGATTTCATCAGCTTTTCTGTCTGGGAGTTTCTCCATTTCCCTCTCACCGCTTAGTGCTAAGAGAAGGCAGCCTGTGCCCAGTGGTCAGACTTTGGTGGTCCGTTTAAGGCCACTGACCATCTTTTCTCCCATCCTTTCAACATACATTCTGGTCCATTCTGCCATTGTTGGAGTCTTACCCACATTTCTGTCGCATGAACACACTTTGATGTGCATGACTTGGGGTTGAAGATATTCAGTTCACATCTCGACCCCAGCCCCACCTTCTTCCAATACGTTATCACCTATCCCCACCCTACCCCCCAAACCCCAACCCCAACGCTCTGCCTTCTTTTCTTCATACCTGTTCTCTGTTTTTGATATCTCTATTATCCCCTACTCCTTTTTTTTTTTATCTTTTTCTTTTTTTCTCCATTTTTTTTTTTTTTTTGGTTTCGTTTGGGTTCTTTTTCATTTTCACTCAGCTGCTGACAGACATCTAGGAAGCATTGTTTTGTGCATTTTACGTCTTTTTATGATGTTCAAAGAAGACATAGTCGCTAAGATTTCATCGGTCTGTTTTATAGTGACTGCAGTTTTACACCTTGTTTTTTTTGGTGTTAATTAGTATGTGGGCTTGTAGACAATTAGCAAACTCAACAGAGTGCAGATTGGATTGTCCTCAGATTGTAGAATATATTAGCATATTAAATGGACTCCATTCTGAATTATCTTCAGATCGTCCAGACTCAAAGAACATGTAAACACATTAGCATATTAAATAGATTTTAGTTTGCATTATCTTCAGATCATATAGACCCAAAGAACGTGTGGACACATTGTCATATGAAACGGATTCCAGTTTGGATTATCTTTAAATCGTCCAGACCCCAAGAACATGTAGACACATTAGCATATTCAACAGGTTCCAGTTGGGATTACCTTCATGTTTTCTTGACCCGAAGAACGGGCGACTTCGATTCCTACGGCCGACTGACAGACGTATACTGAGAGCTGTCCCTAACTATCACACGGAAGCTTACATAATTCGGTCAACCGCTGAAGCCTACACACACACACACACGCACACACGCACACACACACACACACACACACACACACACACACATATATATATATATATATATATATATATATATTATAGATGTGTGTGTGTGTGTGTGTGTGTGTGTGTGTGTGTGTGTGTGTGTGTGTGTGTGTGAGTACAACCTTGGGTTAATCTGACAATACATTGGTTTCAGTGTGTGGTGTTGTGTGTGTGTGTGTGGTGTGTGTGTGTGTGTGTGTGTGTGTTGTGTGTTGGGGTGTGTGTGTGGTTGTGTGTGAGTACAACCTTGGGTTAATCTGACAATACATTGGTTTCAGTGTGTGTGTGTGTGTGTGTGTGTGTGTGTGTGTGTGTGTGTGTGTGTGTGTGTGTGTGGTGTTGTGAGTACAACCTTGGGTTAATCTGACAATACATTGGTTTCAGTGTGTTGTGTGTGTGTGTGTGTGTGTGTGTGTGTGTGTGTGTGTGTGTGTGTGTGTGTGTGTGTGTGTGTGTGGTCAATGTAGTAGTGTGGAAACAATGCAGGCCAACAATTCCTCCATCATTACATTGACTTGGCAAAGATACAAAGGGATCCGCAAAAAAAAAAAAAAAGGGGGGGGGGGGGGGGGGGAGGAGGGGAACAAGAGGAAAACATGAGAATGACAAAATCAGGAAATTACATTATCAACATAAAAAACTTTCGCTGCAGTTTATGGGGACCAACGTAACCCATCCTGAAGACAGAACTTTTCATATTGCTTGCTCCGAGGTCTTTCGTCCGTTTGATACTCATTCGTTAAGGAAGCACGGCTGATTGTGTCTGTGCTCCCTTGGCATCAAATGGAGAGATACCACAGTCTACAATTCTGTGCTGTTCTCACCACCAAGGGTTCAAAAACAGAATCCAACAGCACCCCAAAGCAGCCAGCGAAGGACAGAATAATAAAACAACAACAACAAAAAGTTTAGTGAGGAAACAAGTTTCTGAAAAATACAAATCATTTTCACCATGTAAAAGAGTAAATATTTGAGCCTGTGCTTTAGGATCCATTTAAGGATGCAAGGGAGGTAAAAAAAAAAAAAAAGAAGTCAACAGTGGTCAGTGCTAGTGTTAAATAATAACCCGAACATTGTCAGTCATGCAAGTGCTGACAGCAGGTAAGAATTGGGCAGAACAGCCTTTACTTGCATCTCTCACCGACTGACCAAACAAAAATATGTTGAACAATTTAGTAGTGGGGGAAAACAAGCGCACATTAACAATTCCTCCATATACACATTTTGATAAATAAACAAGAGATAAACTTTTAAACACCCTATTTCATTTTCAGTCTAACATCCGATTCGTATTTAACACAGCCAAAATGAAAATTATTTTGAAGGGCTAGAGGTCAGACAGGAAGTCCTAATTACGTTCAGCCAAATTTTTTTTCTTCTCAAGTACCAAAAATGTAGATACTCTGAAGACAAATGCAAAATTTCAAAAAGAATGCATGGATCCAGACATACTCACAGGACATACAAACAGGTGCTCAAATGAGAACTTTTTGGGGTGGCATTTCCTTTCTCAGTTTTTTTCTTGCTTTTTTATTTTTCTTTTTTTTTCATACATCTTGTTTTTCTCATGGAATTCAGATATTCTATCCTTCACCCATTTTTTTCCTTTCAGTTGTTATAAACTATAAAAACAAAAAACAAAAAGAAAACACACACACATACACACACGCATTGAACAAAGAAGAAAGCTAAATATGATTTTTGTGTGTGGTGTGTAGTGTGTGTGTGGGGGTGGGGGGTGGGGGGGGGGGGGGGGGGGGGGGGGGGGGGGGGGGTCCAGCCGGACTTTTAACAACGGTCACACAGACCCCCCCCCCCCCTTTTTTTTTGTGTGTGTGTTAAATTGGGAACAATTAATTCTCTCTCGCTCTTTCTCTCCGCCCCAACCCCTCACCCCCCCCCCCCCCCCCCCACACTTAGTGTTTATTTTCTCGATCCTATTTAACAGTGTCACTACTGTGTGCTCTCTCCCCCCTCATCCCCAGCTCCCCCACCCCACCCCACCCTACCACCCCCATCTCTCACACTTAGAGTTTATATTCTCAATCATGTTTAACAGTTTATCATTACTGCATTACTGTGTGATGACTCTCACTCTCTCCCTCTCCACCCCCCCCCGCCCCCTCCCTCCCACCGTCCCCCCCCCTCCCCCCCCCCATTGCATTCCGCTCGGAGGTGAGAAAGTATGTGTAATTTACCATTTTTCTTGTATGAAGAAGGATTATACGTACATATTTTAAATATACAATCATGTTCATATATATACACCCACATGTTTCTCCAATGAAAAAACAAAATCTAAAAAACACTTGTCAGTTTGCTCTCTATCCCGTACCCCCCCCCTCTCTCTCTCTCTCTTTCCCGTACCCCCCCCCCCCCCCTCTTTCTCTCTCTTTCTCTCTCCCGTACCCCCCTCTCTCTCTCTCTCTCCCGTACCCCCTCTCTCTCTCTCTCTCTCTCTCTCTCCCGTACTCCCCCTCTCTCTCTCTCTCTCTCTCCCGTACCACCCCCCCTCTCTCTCTCTCTCTCTCCCGTACCACCCCATCTCTCTCTCTCTCTCTCTCTCTCCCGTACCACCCCCCCTCTCTCTCTCTCTCTCTCCCGTACCCCCCCTCTCTCTCTCTCTCTCCCGTACCACCCCCCCCTCTCCTCTCTCTCCCCGCGCCAAGCCCTTGCAAAATCCGTCTTCCGTATCTGCTGTGCATCAGCCAAGTCCATCACTCTGACTCTCTATTTCACTGTGCAGTCACATGGAACGCTACTCTGCCAAGGGATCGACTGCCCGGAATGGGATACTTCTGAATGCGAAATTTTAAAACAATTTATTTCCAACTTTTTGGTCAATAGCAATATTCAAAAGCTGTCTCAGTCTTTACTTGAAACACCACTAACCTTTATCGGTTCAGTTTCTTATCCTGTGCCTCTAATTCAACCTGACATTGATCTGTCTCAAATGGAAATCGTAACTCAGTGCAGCAGCAATGACTCATCTCTTCCTGTGCGTTCTCATTTACTGTTGAACTCCAGCCCTGATGAGTCAACACATGATGGTGTCGTGATCTTCCCTCCTACTCCATCAGTGATTCAATCCGAGACACAGGAACTTAAACCAAAAGCAAAAAAAGGGAAGTCTCCGGTCAGCAGACGAACTCGTCTCCAATGTCAACGTTCTCTGTATAAGACTAGCCAAGGACAATCCAGTTCCACGCCATCTATCCATTTAAAACGGAGAATGACTCAGCTGGAACAGACTGTGAACTCCATGTCCGCTGTAGACCTCTCCCCTGAAGCTATCAATTCAGTGACTGAAGATATAAAAACTGCAGCTAAAAATGAACTACGTGCTAACATATGTGACAAGTTTAATTCTATCTGTGACAAATTAGATGATCTTAAGAATAAAATAATAAATTTAGAAACAACCAACAAACAACTGCTGAAAGAAAATAATTGTATCAAAACCCACCTAGGGTCACTGCAGTCTCAAATGAAAAAAGTGAAATCATACCAGAGAGAGTTTGTTACGACCGAAACACAAACAAGTTCAAGTTTGTCAAACGTTGATACCTCTTTCCACAATGTTGGAATACAAACAGAATCAAAATCTTTCTCACAACCCCAACACACCTCTGTCCACACTGTTGGAATGCAAACTGAAGCGTTACCACTCTTACAACCTAATTACAATGCTGTTGCTGAGGTCAGCGTCCTAGGGAACACCGTAACTAAAACCAACGCAGTGCCCATCACATCTTCCGAGATGACATCAGATGTTGAGTTACAGGCTTCTGATAGCCTTTCTAATCGACATGGCGAGGCAAACATTTCCACTTGTCTCCCTCCTCATCCACCCAACAACAACAAGACAGAATCCGTGCAATACGCTGTCCAGACTAGTAATCCCTTCACTCTTTTGTCAGACACAGATAACACAGATTCTGTAAATCCCAAATCCCCATCGTCAAAAAAAGAAGAATACGTTCATGTGAACCAGCCAGATGCTGTCTCCAAGTCGTCTCCTATCGACACACTTTGTCGTATGTCCATTTCTAATGAAACGACTGTACTGCTCGTTGGTGACTCTATAATACGTTTCATTAATCCCAAACGTTTATTTCCTAGTTATGAAAGACCATTCAAGATTTGTGTTCCCGGAGCGTCCATTGAAGATATTCATTCATGGCTGTCTTCCCTGTCTGTTTGTCCAAATGTGAAAAATGTTATATTACATGTTAGCATTAATTCATGTCCATCAGGTCCAGTATCTGTCAGTGCATGGTCTAACATCATTATCTTATGCAAACACAAGTTTCCTTCTGCACGTGTGAGTCTTAGCTCCATCCTACCAGCCAGAGGCAAACATTCCTTCAACAACACCATTTTACCGTCAAATCGTAATCTAAAAGAAGCGTGTGACCAGCATGAAGTTACTTTTATTGATAATTTCCCTGCTTTTGCAGCTGATAAAACTTTGTATACTGATACAATTCACCCCAACATTCGAGGTACTGGAAGGCTTGCAAACAACTTGAAAAGCCTGTGGCGAAATGGACATCATGCTGAACATTTTCCTCCTGATCAGGTCAGTCATCCAAAAGCCTCTGCAAGAACTTCACAACGAAGGCAATTAAATTATACCCCATTGTCACTCTCCAACTCATCGTCATTCGATCACTCTAATTTTTCAAATGTCCCAAGCAGTCAGGAACGCACCAACTATCATTTAGCCTCTGAAGATTTTCCGCCAGCCTCTTCCCTTCAACATTTCCCCCCTTTACCTCAACGATCAGTTTCCAAGGGATTTCAAAGTGACCCCTTACCACCCAATCATATCCACTATCAACCCTTCCCAACACTTTCTACCCATGACCCCCGACCAGCCCATGATGTCCGCAACCCTCTCCCAATGCAAGCTGTCCATAGTAACCCCCTCCCTGCAGATAATGTTCACAACATTCCTTCACATTCTTTCTGTCATCAAAACCCCGCACGTAATCATCCACTCTCCCAACCAAACAGATCGCCTGGAATGACCAATTTCAGCACTCCAAACCCTGTTCACCCTTATGCTGAACAATTATTGAAAATGGCATCGCATCTTTTGTCTCAACAGCACTCTTTCTCTTCTTATCCTAATTAATCTGTAAAGTACATTATTTCAATGTCATCATGTTTTCTCATAACTTTTGCTGTAATGATGACTTAAAAATGTGTCATGAACTGTATATTTGTCGTTGAATGTTTTCTTTTTATTTCCCTGATGATTGTGATGTGACGAATTGTGTGCATATTCTTGTCCCTAAGTATAATGGGTAAGCGTACTTTAATAAGTGGCCACGCGCGAGTGTGTATATTTGTTAAGGGATGGGGGTTGGTGAGGGATTAGGTCCGTAATCGATGCTAGAATGAGCATGAATTGAATGGAGCACCCACAGACTTGCCGGACCAAGATGACTGTTCTTGGCTTTGTCATTGTAATTCGTACGATTGCTCCTGCTGATACGACAGTTGTCAGTTGTTGTTTTTTGTTTGTTTTGTTTTTGTTTGTTTGTTTGTTTGTTTTTTGACTGCTTTCGGGATTTCTCTCTCTCTCTCTCTCTCTCTCTCTCTCTCTCTCTCTCTCTCTCTCTCTCTCTCTCTCTCTGTGTGTGTGTGTGTGTGTGTGTGTGTGTGTGTGTGTGTGTGTGTGTGTGTTTCTGTTGCTTACTTAACTGTAGACAGCTATTAGCCTTCATTGATCTTTTAATTTAAATAACTTCGCACATAATATACGTTCCATTTTCTTTTGTATTTTTGATTACGTGTCTGTTGATTTTTTGACTCATTGTTGACTTGTTACTAAATTGTTTGGTATTACAAAATCCCTTGTTGGTATTTGGTATTACTTTTTTCTTGCAATTTATATTCCTGCTTTGCTATTGCGTCAAGATGTTGCGAACGAAAGAAGTCTGGCCATCTGCAGATGGCCTTAAGGTTGGATTTCTGAATATTAACAGTTTGATTAATAAGTTATGCGACGTGTCTCGTGTTTTGTATAATCATGGTAATTGTTTCCATTTATTTGGTTTTGCGGAAACAAGATTAACACACCATATTTCTGACACAGAATTAATTTTACCTGGTTATAACTTTGTTCGAAATGACCCTTCCAGACCAAGAGAAACAGGTTTACTTGTTTATGTTCACGAATCTATTAAATTTAATCGAGCCGCTTCGCTCGAAAAATATCATATAGAATCACTATGGATAGAGTTACAGTTTAAAACTTCCAAACCGATTCTCTTAGGCTTTATTTACAGAAACCCAGCAGAACATGCTGACTGGATAGATAACTTTACTCTAATGATGGAGGAGGCGTCCTTACTCTCAAACGAAATTATTCTACTGGGTGATTTTAACATTGATCTTTGAAAGCGAACAAATCCTGGATTCAAACCTACACTTCTTTTAATCTGACTCAGTTAATCGATAAGCCAACACGAATCACTGCTACTTCCCAAACTCTCATTGACCATGTTTACACATCTTCTGTACGTACCATAATAGAAATATGTTCAC
>JAMYXO010000891.1:27500-32500 GCA_033310375.1 Conus canariensis
CTCCGTACCACCCCCCTCTCTCTCTCCTCCCTCCCCCCCTCTCTCTCTTCCGTAACCACCCCCCCCCCCTCCTCTCTCTCTCCTCTCCCGTACCACCCCCCCTCTCTCTCTCTCCTCCCGTACCCACCCCCCTCCTCTCTCCTCTCTCTCTCCCGTACCCCCCCCCTCTCTCTCTCTCTCCTCTCCCTACCACCCCCCCCTCTCTCTTCTCTCCTTTTTTTTTTTTTTTTTTTTTTTTTTTTTTTTTTTTTTTTTTTTTTTTTTTTTTTTTTTTTTTTTTTTTTTTTTTTTTTTTTTTTTTTTTTTTTTTTTTTTTTTTTTTTTTTTTTTTTTTTTTTTCTCTCTCCCCGTACCACCCCCCCTCTCTCTCTCTCTCTCCGTACCACCCCCCCCTCTCTCTCTCTCTCTCTCCCGTACCACCCCCCTCCTCTCTCTCTCTCCCTCCACCACCCCCCCCTCTCTCTCCTCTCTCTCTCCCGTACCACCCACCCCTCTCTCTCTCCTCCCGTACCCACCCCCCTCTCTCTCTCTCTCTCCGTACCCTACCCCCCCTCCTCTCTCTCCCGTACACCCCCTCTCTCTCTCCGTACCCCCCCCCTCTCTCTCTCTCTCTCCTCCCGTACCACCCCCCCTCTCCTCTCTCTCTCTCTCTCTCCGTACCACCCCCCCCTCTCTCTCTCTCCGTACCACCCCTCTCTCTCTCTCCCTCTCCCTACCACCCCCCTCTCTCCTCTCTCCCGTACCACCCCCCTCTCTCTCTCTCTTTCTCGTACCACCCCCCTCCCTCTCTCTCGTCCCTCTCCTCTCTCTCCCGTACCACCCCCCCCCTCTCTCCCCTCTCTCTCTCTCTCTCCCGTACCACCCCCCTCTCTCTCTCTCTCTTCTCCTACCCAACCGCGCGCGCGCGGCATGACGTGTTCTTCGTCAGTCCAAGAAAAATACTGAATTCTTTACTCAAGTAAGTGTTAAGAACGTAAAATCGAATTTCGAAAAAATACTGTGTACATGTGATGTAGGCCACAATGTAGTGCCGACCCATCAGATCATTTTTGTGGTGTAATTAGAGAAGAAAACAAAAAATCCAACCGACAGCCGTAGGCCGGCCATGGCATGGTGCGTGCCGGCCGGCGGCATGCAGGAGCTGTAGGGCCTAGTTAGATGTGTCGGCTGTAGGTTACACCACCCATGATGCCAGCCATGGGGCCAACTACTCGATCCATGACCCAAGACACCGGTATATTTGTGTGCGGGGGTAACCTCGAGCAGATAACAGATACGCTTGATCCAATACAGAAAACAGTTACATGTGTTAAACAATGTATGCCCCATTGGAGGTTTGCACTACATCACAGGTACATGGGGAAATACATACCTACAGGAGTGAAATGCACATGGAAAAATTACCGTGCACAACACAAAGAATATGACTGCTCTGAAGACTTTACTACAATCTCTCCAATTCCCTCTGACCTCTGCCAATCTACCATAGAGATGAGATCAGAGGAAGTCAAGATTCTGAAAATACATGTGTACTATACAACAGGTACCATTCTTATACAAGGCAAAGCATGTCTACAGTGGGTCGATGAGGAGTTCGACAGGCTGCGTACTATTGTACACACACTGGGTGTGACTGCGTGCTCTGACCCACTCTCCATCACACACATGTGCGTGCCAGACATGGAAGCAGCGACGGCCGGCGCGAAAGGCGTCGGGGGGGTGTGCAGTGGATGAGACCAACACTGGTGCGACCGTGAAAGAAGACACGCGCTGTGTGCTTATCCCGCCAGTTACACGGGCAGAAAGCAGTGAAGAGGAAGGAGATACAGACTGCCCTTTGACCGCTCCATCCTGCCAACACTCAGCATCCCCCCTCCACTCCCCGCCCCCTTCACCAGCTAAGGCCTGCTCTTCTCACCCAGTGACAGAACCTCCTCCCTCCACTGCCCCTTCATTGAGCCCATCTTCCGTCACCGTTCCAGTCGGCGTTAGTGCACAGGCTTCACAGTCCCCCACTTCTACTGATAACTCACCCCCCTCCTCACCATCCTCCACTGTAACCCCTGCCCCACCTGACTCAGTCATGCCCCTCCCCTCTCCCAAACAAGACACCACTTTCACAGCAGTTACTGAAAGCGTTAGCAGAGACACCACCACAGACACTGAAAGCGTTTCCAGTGACAAAGATGGTGACCAAGCTCCAAAGCCAGGGAACATGCCAGTGCTGCCATGATGACTGTGTGTCCAAGGCAGAGTTTTTACAAACAACACAATCCCTACAAGCTGAAGTTTCAGCCCTTCGTGCAGCACTGCAAGAAGCAAGACAGACATTTAAGATTGACATAGATGCCATCACCACTCAGTTACTGCACTTACAAGCCCAAAACACACAAAAACCTCTTTCCCGCTCCTCAAATCACAAACTTCCCTCCAAGACTACATCCTCCAAACCACCCTCCCCCAAATCATCCACCCCCAAATCATCATCTCCCATATTGCCCACCCCGCCGAATGCCACTGCCACAGAGAGCAATGCTGACAGTGGACACAGCGCAGGCAAAGCAGACTCCACAGCAGTGTCTGAGTCCCTCAGTCAGCAGACCTCCACCCCCAACCCTCTCCAACATGTCAGTGTCACTAAGGACACCACCCCCAACCCTCTCCAACATGTCAGTGTCACTAAGGACACCAACCCCAACCCTCTCCAACATGTCAGTGTCACTAAGGACACCACTACCATTCTGCTGGGGGATGATGTAGTGAAAGGGGTGGATCCCTCCCGATCCTCACCTCCCAACAGCAAGCCCCAAAAAGTGTGTGTCAGTGACCTGACAGTGACCCAGCTGACTGAGTGGCTCAGTCGCCAGACACCCTCAACTACCGTGAGACTGGCTGCAGTTCATGTTGGGATCCACGACTGTGCACAAGTCAAGGCCTCAGCAGACAGTGCCATCAGCAGTGACAAGTGGAAAGACCTTCTTTCCCAGTGCCGGAGGGTCTTTCCCAAAGCGTCACTGCTAGCTTCTGCTATCATGCCTGCCAGAGGACGACACCCCTTCAATCCAGTCATTCTCAACAGCAACAGGAACCTGCAGCAGGTGTGTGACGGCATGGGTGTGCACTACAGGGACCACACTGCTGTCTTCACCACCAGCAGTGGTGCACCCAGAATGGCATTGTACCAAAATGCCATTCTGCCAACGAGGAAAGGGACAGCACGCCTTGCTGAAAATCTGTTTGCTAGGAAACAGGCAGACAGCATGGGCACAAAGAGGGGCAGTGACCACAGGCCTCGCCCCACTGGACGTCTCTCCACTTCCCCCTTCTTGCATCACCGCTCCGTTCCTCCTCCCGTCCATTCACCTACTCCACGCATGTTACCAACAAACAATCACACATCACAGTCCTCTCAACCCGAGAACCCTCCTACTCTTCCCCATTCTCCGGCCGACCCACACTACTCGGAAGTCTTTCCTCCCCTCCCTACCACCACTCTAAACCCCACCCACCCACTCCGACGACCGGACAGTAAGCCCACTACCACGCGGGGAACTAATTCGTATGGTAGTAGAGAGACCTACACTTCGCCTCCACAGCCACCACCCATGATGCCACCGCCAATGTATCCTTCTATGTTCTTCCCTTCTTTTCCTCGTAGCTTCCCACCTGCTTTTTGGCAGTGGCCACACTTCATGCCAATGCCACCAAACTATGGCCAGTTGTAGACTTGAATCAGTGTGTGTGTGTGTGTGTGTGTGTGTGTGTGTGTGTGTGTGTGTGTGTGTGTGTGTGTGTGTGTTGTGTGTATGCGTGTGCGTGTGCGTGTGCGTGTGTGCTATATGTATATATACACTAGTGTGGAAAGTGCAGAGTTTGAACTATATGCATCTGCCAATGTGGACTGTGTAATTCCGAATCTGCCGACCATCTGATAAGCTGAGAAGAAAAAGTGGTTGCGAACTACATTATTAGCATTTCTGAAGAAAGCAAGACTTTTATATCAGTTTTATTGTACCTGAATGGTGTGTGAGCACGCTCAGAAACCTCCTGTGGTGTAGATAAAGCTTCGGTGACACTTGCCACAAGCGTGTTACGTAACTTTGTGAATTTAACTTTTGTGCTTTTTCATATTCATTATCCTTTTTCATTGAGCATTGTTGGATTTGGTGTGTAAGTGTGTTGTATCACACTTATTTGTAGTTTTGACTTGCTTGTTTCTCATTTTCATTATCCTTTTGAATTGAAGATAGTTGTTGTGTGTGTATACCATACGGACACATTGAGTTTGTATTCAAGTGTATCCTTGCTATATTTGTTTTAGTTGCACAAATGGTGCAATCATCTTCAAAGTGGCCACAGGAAGACGGACTACGTATTGGACATCTTAATATAAACCATATACAAAACAAGTTACAGGAGGTACCCACTATACTGTATAATCAAGACAAACCCTTTCATATATTTGGCTTCACTGAATCAAGACTTTCAGATATTGTCCCTAATGCCACTGTCTTAATCTCTGGCTACAATATTGTACGCAGAGATCCCACCGAATCCAAATCTACAGGCATATTACTTTACGTTCATGAAACATTAAATGCCCAACGTTTGTATGATCTTGAAAGTTTTGGAATTGAAGCAGTTTGGTTAGTAATCAAGTTGAAGAGAACAAAACCCATCAAAATAGGATTTGTATATCGAAACCCAGCGGAAAATGCTGGTTGGATGGACAAGTTTACGGCCATGATGGATGCAGCATCGCTTGATGCCACAGAATTAATGCTTTTAGGTGATTTCAACATTGATCTATTGAAGGGCCAAACATCGTGGTCAGATAGGACCACCTCATACAACTTATCCCAAATTATAGACATGCCAACCAGAGTAACACTCACTAGCAAAACATTAATTGACCACATCTATCTTTCTGAACCACAAAACGTCATTGAGAAATGTGTGCCTTTGAATGGATGCAGCGACCACTTTCCAGTATGCATTAC
>JAMYXO010008932.1:0-10295 GCA_033310375.1 Conus canariensis
TCCTGAAAGGTGGATTGGAATGGCGAGAGGGGGAAAAGAAAAGGGGGAAAATTTTGCAGGTGGTGTCAGCGTTGCGTCGATAGTGGAAAGGGGGTAGGAGGAAAAGCCCCTTTTATTATCATTTTTTTTTCCTGCTGTTTTTTTTTTTTAGAATGTTCTTTAGGTGAACATTTCATAATGACATTCGTTTTTTTGGTTTGGCAAGTTTCTGGAAGCTTACGGGGGGGGGGGCCAGTGCCCTTTGGGAGTCAAGGTCACTGCCCGAAAAGGCAGAATGAGCACAGGGGTGCCCTTTGAACTTGGGGCCCAAAGAAGCAGGATGTCATGCGGTTTTTTTTTTCCGATGTTTTGATGAAGAGATTTTGAAATTATTTTTCGATAGTTTTTTAAAACGACAAACATTTTCATGTCAATTTTAAAAGCATCTTTTGGCTGGTCAAAAAAGCAAACCCACCACCTCCCCACTGTTAGGTTTTGGCAAACAGGAACGCTTGTACATACTCTGTTTCTAGGTATTCATGCTACGGGTTTTTATTAGGGGGTTGTTTTCTTTTTCTTTTGCGTCATTGTTTTTCATTAACTGTTCCTTTTTTTTAGCTCGTTTCAAGGATGAATTGAGTCATGGGGGGGGGGGGGGGGGGGGGGGGACGTTTTCTTTTCTTGCTAGTTAAAACTTTTTTTTTTTGTGGCGTGAATGCTGTGTACTTTTTTTTTTTTTTTCATCGTGTTGAATTGACGGAAAACCTTCTGGGTGTCCTCTGTCCAGAAAGTGTTTTAAACTCCGAAAAGGGCTGGCTTACCTTTCTTTCACCAAAGCGGTCAGGCCCCTGGATTCGAAGGCCTTTGGTGACCTGACCTCGCCCTTGAACCCGCAGTGCAGCGCCTAGTGCGGCCATGATAGGGATACAACGCCTTTTGTGCTGGACCCTTGTATTTCTGTATCCTTTTGAGGTTCATGGAGGGGGCCGTCAGTGCTGTGTGATGTGGCTCTCTCTCTCTCTCTCTCCTTCCCTTATCCACTGTCTGCGGCTTGTAAAACAGTGTGAAAAGTTAGTCAAAAAAAGGAACGAACCAAAGAAACAGTTAAGTTTCAAATTTTAAGTTTTTTTTTTTTTTTCTTTCTTTTTTCTTTTAAAAGCAGTGAAAATGGGAAAAAAAAACCGGTCTTTCTTATTGCCAAATTTCAAATATCTGTACACCTCCTCATTTTGGACTTACTCAGTATATTCTATAAAGGAGGGGAAAAAAGAATGATAAAATTTTCAGTTGTTAATAACAAGCAAATGGGGAAATTTTTGCTCTCCTGATGAAAAAAAATCATAAGTCCTGATGAATGCTGTTTCCCGACACCAAAACGCCAAGCAGAAATGACAACACAGAGCACACAGAACAAACAGGAAACATCCCCGTAAAAGGATTTCCAACTCGCGCCTTTTAAACCCTGTACCTGACACATCTACACAGCAGCAGCAACGGAGTAGGAACAAACAAAAAGAAACATTTATTAAAGATGGCACTGTTTTTTTTTTTATCTTGAATTTTAGTAAAAAACAGGAACGAACAGTAACAAATACAGGTAAGTTGGGTTTTTTAGTAGTATAAAAGGAAATCTTAAATTTGGGGGGGGAAAAGGTAAACATTAAATTATAAAAAAACAAGTAAAGGGAACTCTTGCTTCCATAATAAAATGTTTACAGGCCCTTTTAAATCCTGACGAATTGCTGCTTACGACACTGGGGGGCACCAAGCAAAAAAAACAACACGGGAAAAACAGAACAAGCAAAACACATCCTCCCAAAAAAAAAAAGTTGCTATTAAATTTATGATTAACGAAAAAAATGGACCTATTCAGGTTGGATCCTTTCAAAAGTGGGAGAAAAAAAAAAAAAAGAAAACCCCTCCTAACTTGGGTTCCTTTGTGGGTACTCTTGAGGCTAGATCTTTAATGCTGTAAAACCCTTTGCTGTTAACTCCTTTGGCTGTATTTGCAAGCCATCCTCTTTTGGTTCTCCGTTGGAAGAACCAGTTTGATTGCATGCTGTAGTCACCATGCTGTTGACAGTGCCTATGTTGGAGGGGCAACGGTCCCCTGCCGCCCCGTTTGGTATAGTGCAGAGGTACTGCTTGGGTAAACGCTCTCTTCGGTATTTTCCCGGTTTCTTTTTTCTTTTTTTTTTTGGTGGAGGTTTTTTCTTCTTGTGTTCCCTTCTTTTTTTTTTCTGTTTTGGGGGGGTCAGCGTTTTTTTTTCCAAATTCAAAAGGGGTTTTTGCAGGGGGGTGTGTGTGTGTGGTGTGTGTGTGTGTGTGTGTGTGTTAAAGTGGTTGTGTGGGGTTGTGTGGTGTGTTTGTGTGATTAAAGTGGTGGGGGTGTGTGTTTAAAACCCCACATTTATTGTGTGTGTTGAACTGTGAGAGGGGGGAAGCGATGGCATTACCTGTCACAGGGACGAGTGTCATGAGTTGTAAGATGTGATAGTTTTTTTTTTAACATGAAAAAATTTTGAGTTTTTCACCTGAAATTCCACAAAAGTGATTAGAGAAAAAGAACAAGTGGCAAACATTGAAGCTGTGTCAGGTTACAAAGGTGGGACAGTAAATTTGAGCTCTGTATACCACGACTACTTGGTTTTCATGTATTTGATAAAGAAAATGCATTTTCGTAACGCATTGTTAGTAATCCTTTTTAGAAAAGGTTAAAGAAAAATGCCTCTCAGCCCGCTGAAAAACCCCTCTCCCCTCAGCCCCGGGGCTCCGACTCTTCCCCCCTACAAAAGGACTGTACCGTTCCACTTTACGATAAATCAACACACACACAAACACAAAACCCCACACACACAACCACACCACAAACACACCACCACAACGCACACACTAAAGCATGCATACACATACAGAGGGGGAAAGTACTACCATCATGCACACACTGCAATTTTCTGCATACACATACGATGTGGGGACGTCTGACCATGCTTTCAAAACACACACCACACAATGCTGCATACACTTGTGTGGCATGTACTGACACTGCATGCACCATACCACTGCAACATGCATTGTGGGCATTACTGACCATGCAACCACACACCCCCCGCATGGGTACAACACACGTAGAGGCGGCTTGTTCCACATGCTTGAACCCCCCCATCCCTCACCATGATGTTAACCTTTTCGATGCAGGCTGTATATGAGGCTGTATTTTCTTGCTGACCCAGGGGGGTTAAACCAAACAAACACCAATAAAAAAAAACCAACTTACGAATGTCCAAACCATAAAAAAACATCCCCGCCGCGCACACACACACACACACACACACACACAAAACCACACACACACATCTGATCCCTGTGACAGGCTGATCCCCGGGGAAACCCCCATGTCTTAAAGGGGAAAATTCAGAAGGTAGACATTTTTGAAATTGGTACAAAGAAAGGCCTACAAAATTCTTTTAGCCTTGTGCCCGAGCATTGTCACAGCTAAAAAAAAAAAACCCTTTTGTCTGCAACATGTTAAAGGTTTGAAGTTTTGAGTCTGCCGTTTTCATTCAGACACAGTGGTATGTAAAAATTAAAACTAATACTTAATTGTAAGCATTAAGTCCAAAGAAACAGAGCGATATCATCCTTTTCCCACTTAAAGGGCTTTTGCACTTTACGTTTTCTCTTTCTTGGCTTTCCCAGTCCAGCCTGGCTTGTCTAATACTTGAATTGTAAGCACTAAGCAAAGGTACTGATGCATTTTAGGTGAGGGGGTCAATTTCCAAAGGGCAGTTAGCGGAAGAGAATGCCATTGATAAAAAAGCCGGCTTGTAACCCAGTGATTCTAGGTCATGGATCAAGTTTCCAAAGGGACATTATGTTACAGTGGGATTTTGCCCTGCAGTTAACAGTTCCGAAAATTTCCTTCGAATTAGGCAAAAAAAAGGGCAAGGTTCTGGTGTGATTGGTAATAAACATATTGCATACATTAAAATCCATAACCAATTTTTTGGAGGGGGGTACCCTTTTTTGGTTTTGATATGGATGAACATTGCACATAGCAGCTTCCTTGTAAAAACACGAAAGAATTAAAGGAAAAAAATTTAGCAACTGGTGATGACTGAATGACAAGGGAAACATGATGTAGTGCTACAGGGAGCTCTTTAGTCAGCTCTACCCAGGTAGGCAGCCCCTTGTATAAATGATGGCATGGACTGAAAGCGCTTAAGCTTGGCTTGTAACCAGAATCGATGTAATAAAAATTTTTTACTGTTTTACGTATGCTATTATACTACTCATGCATCAGTGTTGTTTATTGCATTTCGTTTGGGACTCAGAGGGGGGGGGGGGGGGGGGGGGGGGGTGAAGGTTGTCAAATGGTTTTTTCCAACCCCAAAAAAAAAAAAGGTGTTGTGCAAAGTTCCGACGAAAGCTCGAGTTTCAAAAATTGTCGCTATGTTAAGTAGAGTTTTTTGGGGTTTGTAAATCTTAGTGTGTAAATCCCCTGGCTTCGATGGGTTTAAAGGTTTTTATTTGGGTTTGGGGGTTATTTTTTTGTTTGAGTTTTTTTGGGGGTTTTGTTTTTTCATCATGTGTTGTTCTGAGAAACCTTTGTTTTATTTTGTTTTAAACACATTTCTGTGTTCTTGTTCATATGTAACATGGTTCAGCGTGTAATTGTTTGCTTGTTTGTTATGTGTGGATGATTCTTGGAAACGTTTTTTTTTCAGCAGTTGAATCCAGTACTAGGTTTTGTGTCTCCTCTGTGTGGTATTGTTGAGTCTGACGATAACAGTTTCGGGGTTTTGTGCCTCATGTAAGGCATGCTTTTTTCTGACAAATCTCTCCGGGTTTTGGGGTTGGTTTTAACTGGATCCAGGAAATGTAACCTGTTCTCTGCTTTTTCTGTCTCTTTTTCAGTCTCTCCTGCTCCCTCTCTCTCGACCTTTTGAGTTTCATTTAAATTTTTTGTCCCCCATCTTTCAGTCATTGGTTGGGGTTTGTGTGTGTTTGTGAGTGCCTGCTGTGTGTGTGTTTGAGTGCATCCCTTGTATGTGTGTGTTTTTGAGACTGCAGGGTGTGTGTTCGGGTCCGTTCTTTAATTTAATGTCTATCCACCTAACAGTGATCTTAGACGTATGTAAGTGTTATGGTGTGTGCATGGGGTTTTTTTGGGTGAACGCATGCGAACGGTTGGTGTTGGGCATAATAGGTTTTTTAATGCAATTAGGCCTAGATAAAATAAATAATATAATTTTAAAAAACAACCACACAAATATAATGAATCCAAAACTTTAAAAAAAACATAATAAGCAACTAAACCAAAGAGGGGGAAAAAAATAGCTTAAAGAAAATGTCCAACTGGGCTCTTAATCAGTCTTGAACAACTTCAAAAATGTTGTTTGTTAGAGATGACGTCTTCAAAGACTGACACGACGGTTCAGTGTTCAACAACCAAGCGGGGAAAATAGGGTTTTATTCTATCGCACAAAAAAATTAGATGGAACGGAGTGATTTGTCCCAAAAAAAAATTTACAAGTCACTTTTTTTACAGAATTTGGTTTTAAAAAGGCATCAACCCCTCAATCAAAAAAATAAAACTTTTTAAAATCCCCCCCTCTTGGTGAGATTCTTGATACCGTTTTTATTGTTAATCTTGTTAAATAATAATCCCTTTTTGTTTCTGGTGCCTTTCGCTTATTTAAAAAAGATTCCCCCGGGATATGTCTTTTAAAAGCCTATAACTCTCATGTAAGGGGATAAAGGAAAAGCTATCTTTTTTGAATCAGTTCAGTGGATAGAGCCTTTTTGGCTAAAGGTTTTACCCTTTCTTGCAGAAACCCAAAAGTGTGATGGAACCCAACAAAAATTGACATAAGAACCATGTAAATACAAAAAATTAATTAAAGTTTTTAGACTTCTGATTGGTTCTCTCTCACACTTGCTTCGAAAATTTTTAGAGTTGTGGGGATGATTTTGAATCAAAAAAAGTAGTATTTGAAATGCAGGAAATCGAAAATCAAGAAGAAAGTTTAAGCCATAATAATGGCAGCAAGTTCTGCAGTAAATATGGAAATATTTCTTCCCAAGGGGGTTTAACCTTTCCTATTTTTAAGGGATGGAATTATAAAATGTGAACCAGACAAAGGATTGTCTAGTACAGAACCATCTGTATAATTTTAAGGTATTTATAAAGTTTAAATTATATGTGATTTAAAAATTGTTGGCAGCAAGGGCCCCATCACTTTTTTTTTTTAAACTTGTATGTTATGTCTAATTTGCTCTACTAAGTTCCCATTCCGGGATAGTGCTAAAAACACCCGAGGATACATTTTGAGGGGCAGTGCCTGCTTTTTGTAGTAAATCAGATGTGTTGAGGCTATCCCTTTTAGAAAACAATTTTTTTTTTTTGGGGGTGTTGTGTGTATGTGTGTGTGTGTGAGAAGGGTGTTTTCGTGTGTTGCATTCGTATGTGTTTGTGTTTGGACTGTTTGTGTGTGTATGTGAGAGTGCTGCGTGTATGTGTTGTATGTTTGTGTGTGGGGTTGGTGAGAGAGTGATGTGTGTGTGTGTGACTGTGTTTGTGTGTAGTAGAGAAGAGAATAAAGGGCTATGGGGCCAGAAAAGGGAAAGGGGGGAAAGTGTGTGCACACACACACTCGTTAAAACCAAACATGCACATATTATTTTTACCTATACACACACACTACACACCCCTCTCTCTCTCTCGTCAAAAAACCCCACACACACACAACACAGTCACCCACACAACACACACACACAGTCACACACACACGAGTCTCGCCACCAACACAACAAAACCCAAAACACACCAAAAACCAACATATACTACACACCCCACACCAAGGCATTTTTTCACAATGCCAGTCAGACCCAACATCTAACCTGAACCCATGCACAAAGAACGCTGAAAACCTCACAATGTGGAAACCCCCCGAACAATCAGCGTGGACACACGTTTAGGCGAACAGCTCTCCCCCACTGAATATCGAAATGTCAACAGGTGTAAATTATTGCGAAGTGTTGTAAAACCCCGCTGGGGTGAATGCACACTGATGTCGTTGACTTGGTTTGCATGCGTTACTAGGGGCCCAGTGGAGTGGTTTCCATGGTAATTTGGGGAAACTTTTTTCTGTTTAAAAGGGGGAAAAATGTTGGATGGGGTGTGTCAGGTTGTGCCTTGGGTTTGGGGGGTTTTTGTTTGTTGTCCATATTTTGAAGCAGTAAAATTGGAAGTACAAAAAAACGGGAAACTTGCACACATACATGCGCATTTGTATCAACCCCCGCGCGCACACAGATGCGTGTGTGCACGCACCAACGCCGGGCGCACACACACACACACACCACACCACTCTCTCTCTCCTCTCTCTTCTCTCTCTCTCTCTTCCTCACGCCCCACAAAACTTTTACACAATTCAAATATGCCGCACACAACAACACCACATACAAAAATGCTCACGCACAAACACTTGCACTCAACATTACGCACAAAAACACAAGCACTACACACACACAAACACACACACACACAACAACACACACACACTACATTTGTGTTGCCATAACTGGTTGTTGAATCTTTACATTTCTGTGAACAACACAGGACTGTTCCATTTGAGTGTGGCAATTAAAGGTTGTTGAATCATGACTTTCTGTGAACAACACAGGACTGTTCCCTTATGACTGTGGACAATTAATGGTTGTTAAACATGACATTTCTTGAAAAAAACAGGGGCTGTTCCTTATGGGGGGTGGACAAATTTAAAAGGCTGTTGAATCATGACTATCTGTGAACACACGATGTTCCATTATAACGTGGGACAAAATTAATTTGGGGTTGAAAAAATGCATTTCTTTTTGAACAGCAAGGGGCGTTCCTTATGACATGTGGACAATTAATGGCTGTTGAATATGACATTCTGTGAACAACACAGGACTGTTCCATTATGACGGGGGTGTGGACAATTAATGGTTGTTGAAAACATGACTTTCGTGAACAAAAACCAGGATGTTCCTTATGAGTGTGTGGACAATTTTGGCTGTTTAAATGACACATTTGTAGGCAGCACATTTGCCGTTGTGTCATTACACATTTGTGTAGTCAACATGTTTCCCGTTGTGACATTTACTTAGTATGAACAAACATGCTGCATGTTGTGTCATTAAACTTTTTGTATGAAAAAAACACTGCTGCCTGTTGTGTCATTCCATTAGTATGAACAACCAGCTGCCTGTTGTTATTACACATTGTATTCAACACATGTGCCTGTTGTGTCTTACCATTATTTTGAAAAGCACATTGCCCGTTGTGTATTACACATTAGTATGAAAAAGAATGCTGCTTTTTTGTCATAACCCTTAAAATATAACAAACTGCTGCCTGTTTGTCATTACACATTTAAAAAAATGAACAATACTGCTGCCTGTTGTGTCATTTTTCACATTTGTATGAAAAGCACATGCTGCCCGTTGGTTTTATTACACATTAATACATGAACAGCATTGCTGCCCGTTGTGTCATTCACCCTTTTATGTGAACAAAACATTTTTTGGGCCTGTTGTTTTTCATTACACAATTGTGTAGTCAACACATTTTTTTGTTTTGTCATTAACATTAGTTTAACAACATATGGCCCCTTTTTTTGGGCATCCACATTAATATTGAACAACACATGCTGCTGTTGTGTCATTCCATTTATTTGGACAACACATGCTGCATGTTGTGTCATTAACATTTTTTTGTGAACAACACGTGTCCCCGCTGTGTCATTACACATTTGTTGAACAACAAGGTGCCTGTTGTGTTTTACAATTATATGAACAAACATGCGGGGTGTTTTTGTTTATACACTTTGGGTGAAACAACACAAGCTGGGCCGTTGTGTCATTGCACATTTGAACAAAAACAGCTGCCTGTTTGTCATTTCACATTTGAAGAACAAACATGCTCCTGTTGGTTATTACAGTTTTTTGAACAAACATGCTGCCGTTGTTCATTACACATTTTTTTTAAATTTTTATTAGGACAAAGTATGGCCTGTTGGTTTTTTTTTACAATTGTGTGGAGAAACACACACTGCCGGTTTTGCCCTTTTACATTTGTACAGATTTTTCACACTTCCAGTTGTGTCCTTTTTGTTGTTTAATAACCATGCTGCCTGTTGTTCATTGGGCAAATACCTGCCCTTGTTCATTTCACGAATGGAACCACACACTGCCCATTGACATTTTCGTTTGATGGGACAACACACTGCCCATTGAGTCTTCCAAGAGTTGTGAGGAAAGTGCATACTAAACATTGGTTTTCTTACAGTTGTATGGACAAACACACTGCCCATTGTGTCATTTTACGTTTTTATGGACAACACACTGCTGGATGTTTCATGTTTTTAGGACAACAATGTGCCTTTTGAATCATGGCACTTTGCTTGGACAACATTTGTTCTCTTCTGTATCACACAATGTATATAGACAACCATAGGCCTGTTGTGCCTGAGAAATTTTTTAAAGAATTAATCGCCAGTTGGGCAGATGCAATTTATTACATATAGTAAGAGAGAGGAACACATACTGCCTATTGTGTCTGACACATGTTACGACAACACATATGCAGTTGGTCATGACAAATTTTATACATATATATAGAGAGAGAGAGGAGAGAGAGAACACATACTGCCTATTTTGTCAGCATGTTAAAGCAACACATACTGCCCCGTTGTGTCTTTGCAATTTTAAAATGTACTTAGAAAGAAGGAGAGAGAGAGAAAAATACTGCCATTGGTCATGCACGGTATACAACAACCTACTGACAGTTTTGTCATACGCAATATATATATATATATTATATATTATTATATTATTATATATATATATATATATTTTTAAAAAATAGAGGGGAAGAGGGGAGAGAGAGAACACATACTGCCTATTTTGTCATGCATGATACAGACAAAACACCAAATGCCCGTTGTGTCAGTGCAATATATTATTGTACAATTTTGAGAGAAGGAGAGAGAGAGAACACAAAACTGCCTATTGTGTCATGACACGGGTATACAGACAACACTCTGACATTGTGTCAGAGCAATTATATGAAAGAGAGAGGAGAGGGGAACACCTACTCCCATTGTGTCATGACCAGGGGATACAGACAACACATGCTGCCCGTTGTGTTATGCATGTAACAGACAACACATACGCCTGTTGTGTTTTGCACAGTGTATACAGACAAAAAACTACTGCCTGTTGTGTTATGACCGGGTATACAACAACACATATCACTTGTTTTGTCAAGA
>JAMYXO010008933.1:0-10294 GCA_033310375.1 Conus canariensis
CAAATGTACATTAAGTGGTTTATCACTCTCTTTTTCTTTATCAATTTGAATGTTTATTACGTCTTTAACTGTTCTCCCACTCCCATGCAACTGATTATCTTCTGTTGACCTTAGGTCAATCCATAAAACCGTATTTCGTTGTTAAATATTCATCAAGTCTAACACTGTGAAGGTGTAGATCTTTAGACACAAGGTCTACTGTTGGATTTCTACACCTCCCGCCTCCAAACAATTTTCTTATTTCATCAAAATGATGATAATGTTTAAGCCCGCTACCGTAGACTTGGTTAGGACTACCCTCAATTGAACATTGTACTTTCGTTATTTTAGGATTAATAAATTTTTCACTTTGTCTTTTGAATGGTTCTTCATCTTCACACAGCAATAAAATACCTTTAAGGGATCGTGCTGCGGCGCTAAAAACTAAAGTTCCATATAGTGTCTGCTCTGCTTTTAGGATATTTTGAATGATGAATCACTCTTTCGTAATATATTGCTAATTTTGACTGATATTGTTGCTCAATCAGCCTTGCTAAGTTAGGGTTGCTAACAATGTCAAACTCTAACGAGATGTCGAAAATGCTGTACTTGGAATCAGTGTCTGTAGATTTAATGACACGTTTGTATTCATTAAAAGTTAGTTCATATGACAATCTGTCTTTTAATGCTCCTTGAAAGTATGGCGCATGCGCTTTTAACAACTCAAAAATCCAAGGGTATGAGAAAGCGATTTCCATAAGCAAAACTTACAGCTTCATACTTGTTACCGTCTTTAGCATCTTCGGCGTCTATTCTGTGTTTTAGTGCTTCGTTATTTTCGATTCCTTGAAACGCAAGATCGGCCCTTTCATTCCGGTTAGCCATAGATCACAATAGATTAAAAATATGTCTGCATTGTGTAAAGAAAATATTTCTTGCCCCTCAAGTTTTATAGAAATTTTCTTAACGATTGCCCGTCCCAGATTCTGTACAACTGTCCTGTTTACGTCTGTTGCTGAATCAAGTTCTATTTTAAAAGTAAGCCGTGCAGATCCCGGCACAATCACTTCATCTGCTCCTAGGTCTGGAAATTTGACAGTAAGAATCTGATCTGAATCAATAGTAGATGGATTATTTGGAACAATAATATTCTGTTTATTTCCCTTCACGCCAAAGGGCTCTTTCAGTCTTCTATGCGGGTCAAGAATCGAACCATATGCTTGTGACATTTTTTTTATAAAACAAAATAAAAAGTTAATTATTTAAAAACATGGCAGAAGAAGATTATGATGTTTTTGATCCTGGAGACGACATGAGTGAAATGACGCCTTTGACACATCCATTACAATCATTGCGGCGTGAATTAACAGAAAGTAAGGTCAAATCATTTTATCAAAGTTTAGGCCAAGAACCTCCCGAATTTATAGACCCTAATGATTTTGAAACAAAAGATGACCATTTGTTTGTGAAAAACGAGCAAGGACAACTTGTTCAGCTTACAACTAAACCAGACCCATCAAAGTTTTTAGCAAAGACTACAATTAGACAAAGGCTCAGTGTGAGCGATCAAAATCGCCTTGGCATTGCTAAACCGCGAAGATTAGACAGTGAGGCAGTTGCTAAACTTCAAAACACACTACAGAACTCCCAACAGATAACCAAATGCAAAACATACCCCTTAAAGATTTAAGCCCAACAGCAGACGAAATAATAGAAACCAGTTTTTCAGAAGAAAACAGTATTAAAAACTATGCACGATCCGCCGCTACCTATGAGAGAAATAACGGCCCTTGATCATGCTTTGAAAAGCATCAGAGGCGAATTAACAAACAATTTAGCAAAACTGGGTGAACTAGATGAGCATATAAAAAGAGAAAAAGAAAAACTAGTTGAGGCTGATGACCACAACTTAGGACCTGGTGTTAAAGAAAGAATAACACAAAGACTAAAAGATCTTGAACAAGAGAGATCAGCAAGACTAGAAGTGCTGTCTACTAACCGAGAACAATTACGAACTCAAGTGAGCAGAATAAGAGAAACTATCCAAAGAATTTTATATGAAGACACGACGCTAGCAGAACGAATAAGAACACTGTTTAGAGAGCAAGGTGTCACATTAGCGAGCGTTATAACAGCCTTAGGATTTGCAATAAGTACACTGGTGTTGGCTATTACAGGCGGCGGTGGTGGGGGAGCAGTGCCACCAGGACCACCATCAGATAAATCATGGGTAAAAAAACAACTGATCATCTTGCAAGTTTATTAAAAAAATTAGCCAGTAAGGCAATAGACTCTTTGCCTGGTATAATAGGGGGGATCGTTAGCTGGCTTTTGTCTACTGCAAGTAAAGTAGTTGGCTTTATGGCCGAGCACTTATGGGCATTAGTTGTCTTAATAGTTGGGTTACTCTTTAGTAAGATAAAGACCAAGTAATCCTAGGGCAGTTAATCCAATAACAAGTGCTGTCTTTTCATATTCATGGTCATTATTTCTTGGGACCACAAGGATTGAATGGGGGGGTTTGGGGGCTCGGGGATTGGTGGGGCTTCTTTTTTTATTGCTATTGCTGGCTTAGAATTTATGTCGTTTTTTTCCGACCTTCTCTTCTTTACCAGCCACAAGGATTTCATTATTATAGTTTATTATTGTTCCTATCTGGAGTCGGAGGTCAGAAGGCAGCATGTATAAACCAGTGCCGAACAGCAAAGTCTACTTTCGATCTTGCGTATTGCAAAACATTTTGGTACCTTTTAATACTTGAAGGCAAATCAATTGCAGAATTAATAGAATCCTCTAAATTTGCTAAATACTGTTTTTGGGCGTCAAAGCCAGTAGAAGGATCAATTATGTTTGATCTCGTTTGTGCTTGCGAACCTAGCAAACACCAAACATAAGTACGAATAGAGTCGTTTATTCGTTCTATTCCCGCTTTTGTTAGACCCTTAGAAGTATCCAAAATAAATGTTGTCCATGCTGTTTTATGCTCTTGCTCTATGGACCCGAGGTGAACAGTTGTGCCTGAAGAGAAAGATGTGTAAGGAGGATTCCAATCATAGTTATACTTTCTATGCACGCCCCAAATAATAAAGGTGCCTAAACCATGATTAAGATCCAACTTTTGTCTAAAGTCTGTCTTTGGGTCAATATCAAATTCGTTACAGATCCTTTCAAAAGCCTTGTAATCTATTCTGTTGCTGAATGGATTAAACGTTTTGTCATTTGGTAATGGCGCTTGCAGTTCAGACAAAATACGTCTGAAGGTGTAATAAAAATGAAATCTATACACTGACCTCACCAAAGGATCAGGATGATTTAAATGATCAGCATACGACACTCCACACCCAGTTGATGCACAAAACACAGCAAAGTTTAACTGGTTCTGATAAAACTGCATCGGATGACTGAACCACACTTTCGCGATGTAGTCGTTTTTGATAGGAGGGTTAAGATAACGATCCAATGGAGTACTAACCTTTACTTGAAAGGCGTCAGTCTGAGTCACAGAAATGTCGAGGGTGTCAGTTGTTATATTTTTAAGATTGTAGTGCGGTCCAACAGAATATTTTGCATTAGTATATTTGAATGCACTCATTTTTAAATTGTTTTAAAAATGTTTGTAACAATAACAACTCAAGACAGTCCTTCGTTTTTAGAATATGCTATTGATAATAACTGCGGAACCCAAAGGGTCGCACTCCATGAAATATTCTACAAAGTCGTATGGTTTAATATAAGTCAATCCAAGAGGAATAATGAGATTTCAAAACTTGACAGAAGAGGAGACGTAATTAGCCAGTTAACCATACCTGATGGTTATTACGGGTTTTGCTCGCTAAAAGAAGCAATGAGTAACTTCGACATTACTCTCAAACTTAACAATGCAAATCTAAAAACAATGTTAACATTCAAACCTGAAAAAAGTAGTCCATTACTTTTTTGATGTAGAGCTAGCTAAAATGTTAGGCTTTAAAATCAATCAAGCCTATCATAAATTTAGAGTTGCACCAGACGAAACTACTTTTGAGGGAGAATATCCGCTCGATCTTGCCTTATATCCATTACTCTATGTACATTTGGATGAGCTGAGCACTGATGAAAACTTATATGATGGAAGGCCCTCAACTGTTTTAAGAGCTCTTCCATCAGGGAAAGCTGCATATTGCGATTATGAAATTATACGATTCCCTAATTTACAGTTTAAAAGATTAGCTTGTGGGAGGGTCAGATCATTTAATATAAAGATCACAGATAAAACAGGGAAAGTCGTGAAATGTGATAACCTGCACATTGTTTTAGAAATAAAATAATACGTTGTTTTAAAAAATGTCACGTGGACCAGACGATTCGGGGGTCACATTAGCGCCTGAGAGGTGTGTAACTTTAGAATTAAAAGACCTTGCAGACGTTGAGGACTTTGAACAAAACGGTGAGATAGGCACTTTATATGGTTTTGAGTACACTAAAGATGGTTATTATAAACGCAAAGAGGTTGACGACAACAAAAGGTTTCCTAAACTAGAACAACTACGCAATCTAGAAGCAAATAATACAGGTCAGTATGAATATAAAATAGTTCGAAAAACTGACAACAAATGGCACTTAGAACCATATTTAGAATGGGACATAAAATTTGAATTCGTAAGCCCATTTACATTTTTTGACCGTCAAAAAAGTTTCAGAAAAGCATTGAACTCTGGCCCTTTACATGTAAGTCTTATGCCAGAGGACAACAGTCGGAAAGAGATCGAAATAAAGCCGTTTGGGGACAAACAGTACATCCTCCACAGAAGAGAATCGGTTTTAAAGAAAGCTTCTACAAAATTACAGTTCATTCCACGCACAAAATTAGGAGACACGTTCACAATGATATTTAAAATTTCTGTCTTAAAAGATGAGGCAAGAAATGGAGCTGTGGGTGTCAGTGACAACCTTATGGAAGGAATTCTTATTAGCTGGCAAAAACTTAGACGTTGACAAACTTAAAGTTACTGTCGTCGTTCTTTACAATGGCGAGGATATTAAGGTCATAACAACAAGCAACAAAATTGATATTAGTTTAAATAGAAACGATCTTACAGAACTGAACTGGATTAATCTTACACATTTGGGCCTTATAGGGTTTTATTATACTGAACAAGTTTTGACAGAGAGTATGATAAAAACAATAACTGGATTAGATTAAATTCTGTTTTAAAACTATGGAGCAGACGACTTTGGTGTCAATGCCAATGTTAAACTTTATGACAAAAACCCCTCATTGTTCATTGATTTGTGGACAGACTGGTTGTGGAAAAACAATATTTGTCCTCGACCTATTACAAACAGTTTATCGTTATAATTTTGATCATATAGTAATTTTCTGCCCAACATTTAAATGGAACAAAGCATATCACGACAGAAGGTTTATATGGACAGATGATGACATATATTTAGTTGATCCTAGCAATAAACTGAGTGAGTGTTTAGAACATTTCTTTAGACAGTTTGAAGGAACTCAGACACTATTTATTATAGATGATTGTTCAGCAGAAAAGGATATAGTCAAAAAAAGAAACGCTTTGTCAAAACTGGCTTTCAGTGGAAGACATGCTGGGATAAGTGTGTGGATTTTATGTCAAAAATATAACTCAGTTTTAAAAGACTTTAGAGAGCAATTAAAGACAGTGGTTTTATTCCACATGAAAGACAGAGACGCATTTGATGAATGTATGCGTGAAAATGATGTTATTGAAAACGATCAAGAAAAACGAAGGATTAAGCAAAAACTTAAGTCTCAAAAGTTTTCTAAATTAGTGTTAAAAACAGATAATCCTACACATTATGTATGTTTGTAAAGTGTTTACTATTAGAGAACTATAAAATAGGCATTCTGGGTAAGCCGGCGGAGCCAAAGCGAAACCGGCTTCAGCCGGTTGGAGCTGGCGGAGGTGGGTGAGCCAGAATGCCTATTTTATAGTTCTCTCGTATCGCTTTTGTCGCGTCGAGCCTGCTTACCTGGTGCCTGGCGAGGGCTGTCTGAATCACCATCTCGCTGGCGCTTTGGTGTCTCCGATCTGCTCCGATATCGATCGGTCTCGAAAGCCTGACCCAAAGTGGTTTGACGTGAGGGTGCCCGACCTCTGTTATCCTTGGGTGCTGGGGGGTGTTTTTGGACATCTTTCTGGGTATTTACTTTTGTTGACTTTTCTGTTTTCTCTTTGTCCGATCGATTTACCCCAGTAACCTGACTCTCCCTACCGGGACGCTGCTGACTGGCAGACGGACTGGATGGAGGGCGGGGGGAGACGGACTGGGTGGAGGGGCGGGAGGAGACGGATTGGGAGGAGGGGCGTGAGGAGACATGGTGCAGGCTGGATCGCCTCTCTTGTGACCTGGCTGCTTGCAGGTCCTGCACACTACTTCCTTGTCACAGGAAGAACGGTGATGGCCGGACTGAAGGCAAATGGAACACACTGGAGGGGCTCTGTTTAATTTTTGTTCTTTGTGAAATAATTTGCGGTGAAAAAGCTCACCTTCGCTGTTTTTTCCAACGGTTTTTGCGGAGTTGTGATAAATACAAACCTACGCCCAGTCAGGAAACGGGTCAGTTTATGATCGGCATCACGAGCTCTTTCAGATTTGATTGCGGACCGCAACTCGCACCCTAGCTTTGTCAGCGTGTGTTCGATCTCCGAATCGGCAACGGAGATAGGGATCTCATCGATCCACAGTTTGGTCGACGGCTTTTCTTCGCCTGTGTCATCTTTGAGTATGAAGGGGTTGGTGTCACACATGCGAACACAGACATCGCGCACTCTCATACCTTTTATAAGGAGATCGTTCCTCGCCATTTGTGTCGCGGGGTACACTCTCCATAGCCCACGGATAGACTGACTCCAAGGACGGATCCGGGTCCACAAGACCTTTCATCAGCCAGGCAAATCTCCAGCACTGTGGGGGAGTTTGTTTCGGAGTGGGGGATGTCTCTCTGCTTCACAAATACGGGCTTGACGGACGACACTGCGATTAGTAATCGAAAAAGAAAGGTGCTGAAAAGGAACCTTTCTAACGCGAAGTGCGAAAAAATTTTCTAAGTCCAGAAATTCAAGCTTGCGCGAAGACAGTTCATTAACGCGATGTGCGGAGCGATGAAAAAAGCGTGACTGCTCGCCACGAAATCAGCTCACTGGTTCAGGGTTGTTTATTAACTGAGTCGGCAATTCTTACCTTCCTCTCCCAAGAGAGTTAGAGTTAAAACGAGCAGTCTTAAATATACATAATTCAGATAACTTATGTTTCATGTGGTGTGTTTTGGCGCATTTACATCCCGTTAAAAATCATGCAAACAGAGTTTCTAATTATAGGCGGTATATAAATGAGCTGAACTTAAATAACATAACCTTCCCAGTGAGTATAGAAAGCATATCTCAGTTTGAAGAGCAAAACAAACCAATAACCGTAAGCGTATACACCTGGTCTGTGGCAGACAATCTAGTCCCTCTAAGGATTTCCCCCAATGCTCCCACTTTAGGCGAATCACTTGAGAATCATGTAGACTTGATTCTGTTTGCAGATGGTTTCAAGAGCCATTATGTATTAATCAGATCAATTAGCAGACTTCTGGCTTATACGTCAAAGCACGAATCTAAACAAGAGCTCTGTAGAAGGTGTTTGGTCAAATCCCATCTATAGAGGCAGCTGCTGAACATAAGAAACATTGTAAAAGTTTTGTAGACTGTAAAATCGAACTTCTTACGCCCCCACCGGGGTCTAAGGTTGGGTTTAAGAATGTACACAAAATGCAGATGAGACCATACGTAGTCTATGCTGACTTTGAAGCGATTTTACCACAGTACTACGGCCCTCAACAAGAACAAAAAACAACCTTATTAACCCACCATCAGATCTGTTCTTATGCTTTCGTCGTTGTTAGGTCAGATGGCGGACACACACAGCCGGAGATTTACAGGGGTCCCGACGCAGCTGGTCGATTTTTGGAGCACATGAAGCATCTTCGCAATCAATTCTCCAATCAGCTAAATCTATCGGGCATTAAGATGACTCCCGAAGACCAAAGGCGCTACGAATCAGCCACACACTGCTGGATATGCGGCTCAGAGCTAACGCCTAACAGTAAAGACGCGACAGCAGCGGAAGCAAACCCAACAGTGAGAGACCACGATCGCATTACTGGGAAATTCAGAGGGGCTGCGCATAACAGCTGTAATCTTCAGCTTAAGGTTGATCCCGAAAAATGGAAACTGCCAATCTTCTTTCATAACTTACGAGGCTACGATTCTCACTTTATCATGCAAGCAATAACTTCTGATTGTAAGAGGGTTAGCTGTATTGCACAATCATCAGAAAAGTACATGACCTTTACTGTAGACTGTTTATCCTTCTGTGACTCCGCCCAGCATCTGATGGCAAGTTTAAGTAAGTTAGCAGAATCTCTACAAGACTGTCCAATCACTAAAAAATATTTCGACCCATCTTTAGTCCGTAAAGGCGTTTACCCTTATGAATACATGGACTCGTGGGAGAGGTTTGACGAGCCAGCGTTGCCGCATAAAGACGACTTTTACAGCCGTCTTAGAGATGGAGGCATAACTGACGCCGACTATGAATACGCACAGAAAGCCTGGACAGAATTACACTGCGAAACAATGGGCGATTATCATAATATATACTTGATGGCCGACGTGTGTTTGTTGGCAGATGTGTTTGAAAATTATAGATCCACTTGCATGAAACATTACGGCCTAGATTCATCACAGTACATCTCTGCCCCGGGCCTTTCTTGGGACGCATTCCTGAAGTCTACAAACATTCAGATCGACTTAATCTCGGATCTGGATACACTCCAGATGATTGAAGACGGACTGAGAGGAGGCATTAGCATGGCCTGTCATCCTTACCGCAGAGCCAACAAGTATTTAGACGATTATGATCCAACTAAACCATCCAACTATCTGATGTACTTAGACGCCAACAATCTGTATGGGTGGGCCATGAGCCAGGCACTGCCATTAAGAAACTTTAAAATGATAAACGGGCCTCATGAGGTTGATCGGGTAGTAGGACTATTGTCAGATCTTACACCCGATAATCCAATAGGATTAATCTTAGAAGTGGACTTAGATTATCCCGCAGAGTTGCATGACCTTCATAATGATTATCCTCTAGCGGCAGAAAGATTAAAGATGAGTCCCACCGAGCCGCCCAAACTCGTGCCTAATCTTCGACACAAGACAAATATGTCTGTCATTAAGGCTGTTACAATTTTACTTAAGACACGGGTTAAAACTAAGAGCTGTTCACCGAATAATTACCTGTGACCAAGAGCCTTTCATGAGACCATACATCATGAAGAACACCGACCTTAGAACTAAGGCCGCTGACGCTTCAGAAAAAGACTTTTTAAACTAATGAACAACAGCTGTTTTGGCAAAACCATGGAGAACGTACACAATCGTAAAGATGTAAGATTAGTTACAAAAGAAAAACAAGCGATTAAACTAGTCTCCAAACCTAATTATCAAGACTTTAAAGACGGTTTAGTGTTAGCCTGGTTGGAGTTATGATGAAGAAACAGAATGTGAAGTTGGACAAGCCAGTGTTTATCGGGTTTGCCGTGCTAGAGCTGTCAAAGTTATTGATGCTAGAATTTCTATACGACTACTTTAAGCCGCTGTATCCAGAATCAAATGTCGTTAACACAGACACTGATAGTTTTTTTTTATGGACATCCCAACTGAAGACTTTTACAAAGACATGGAAATAGAAGTGGCCAAAGGAGCTGATGGATGGTACGACACGTGCGACTATCCTAAAGATTCGCCTTTACATTCAACCGTGGAACAAGAAAGTGATTGGAAAGATGAAGGATGAACTTAATGGGACGATTATACTAGAATATGTTGGCTTACGGGCAAAGATGTATAGTATTGCTACCCAGACTTCTGAAATGAAGAAAGCTAAGGGTATAGGTAAAGAAGTTGTCAAAAAAAAAAAAAAAAGTCACGACGACTACAAGCAGGCTCTCTTTGGGCGCAAAGTATTTTATCACACAAACGTTAATCTGCGCTCTACTCTTCATCAAGTAAACACAACTGCTGTTAATAAGAAGTCGCTAGACTCTACCAATAGCAAGCGAACTTCTGTTAACCCCGAGTTTTCATACGCTATAGACCACTGGAGAATCGACTTGGCCGACTTAAATTAAGATCTTAACTAGTACTTTACTTAAGTACTTAACTAGTACTTAACTTAAGATCTTAACTAGTACTTTACTTAAGAACTTAACTAGTACTTAACTAGTACTTAACTAGTACTT
>JAMYXO010008934.1:0-10290 GCA_033310375.1 Conus canariensis
AATCCCCATCTGGAAAACATCAGAAAGAGATCTACATTAAAATTTTTAAACCCCCAAACCCATCGGGGGGCGAACGATCAACAACCTACTTTTTTGCCGATGAAAACAAAACCTTGGGGGGGGAGCAAAAAGCGAACCCGCCCAAAGGGCCCACCAACAGACGGGCCCCGACACTTAAAAGGGGTATGGCATGGAGGCAGCTGGGGAAAAAAGAAAAGGGCATGGTAAAAAGCGAAAAAAAAAAACCGCTGCCGGTTTCCCATGAAGGGCCCAAAAAGTTCGAAGAGGGGGAAAAGCTTTTTTTAAAAACCCCCGGGCCCCCCACATCCCCAAAGGGGCGGGCGCTCCACCACCAAAAATTAAGGGGCCCGGCCCCGCCATCGCAACATCCACCAGGGAAAAAATTGATAAGATCGGAGCAGCAAAAACATCAGCTTCCCCAAAAAAAAACACATATACAAACCCCCGGGTTTTGGGGCCATCCTTCCAAAAGGCGCGAAAAACGGACCATGCCCCGCTGGGGGCCCCACCAAAGGGGGTTTTCCCAAAACCCTTTTAGCCCTCCCCGGGGGTCTCCTGGAAAAAAACCCCAAGACCGACTTTTGTTCGTTTCCCAAAAAACATCAGGGGGAGGGCCCGCAGGAACCCCTCCTAGCGCTTGTAAAAAGGGGGGGAAAATTGAAGGGGTTTTTTGGCCCCCGTAAAACCCCCCAAAGCCTACCCAAAACAGTGCTGCAGGAACACGGGAAAGGGGGGCCGCAGAAAGCGGAGAAACCCCGCAAAAGAAGGAGGGGGAAAAAAACAAAGAGGGGACCCGAATGGGGAAAACCCCCCCCCTGATTTAAGCGGGGGAGAAGACAGCCCCCGGTTTTGGGGTCTTTTGGCCCGAAAAACGTCCCCCAGGGGCCCCCCCCCCCGACCATCCGGGGGGAAAAGGGGGAAGAGAGATGAGGGTGGGAAAAAAGGGTCCTAGGTCTTTTCCCCCCCCTCCCCCCCCCCCCCCCCCCCCCCCCCCCCCCCCCAAAACCCCCCGCCCCCCCCAAACCCCCTTTTTTTCCCCTTACCCCCCTTTGGGGAAAATCGTGTGGTGTTTTGTGTGGGGGTGTGTGTGGTGTGTGTGTCCCTTTGGGGGGGTGTTGGTGTGGGGTGTGTGTGTGGGGTTTTGGTGTGGTGGGTTTTGTGTGGGTGTGTTGTGTGTGGGGTGTTGGGGGGTTTTTGGGGGGGTGTTTGGGGTGGTTTTTTGGGGTTTTGCGTGGGCGTCGTTCCCCTGCGTGCGTGTGTTTTTTGTGTGTGTGTGTGTGGGGGGGTGTGTGTTTGGTGTGTGTTTTTTGGTTTGGGGCCCCCCGTGCGTGGGGTGTTTTCCCTTGGGTGTTTTCACCCGGGACGTGTTGCTTGCGTCCCCGGGGTGTTGGTTTTGTGGGGTGGTGGTGGGGGGGTTTTGGGGTGTTTTGGGGTGTGTGGGGTTTTTGCAAGGGGGGCGGTTTGGGTGAAAAGTGTGTGGGGGGTGTGTTTTGGTTTTTTGGGGCGCGCGCCGCTTTTGCTTGCTTTCCCTTTTTTGCTTGCGTAACGTGTGAAAATTTTTTCCCCTGCATGCGTGTGTGTTTTTGGGGGGGGGGGGGGGGGGGGGGGGGGGTTTTGGGTTGGGGGGGTGCGAGCCCCCGCCAGCTTTTTTTGGGGTTTTTTTTTTTTTTCTCCCCTCCCCCCTTTTTTTGTTCAGGGGGTTTGGGACGTGCGTGTGTTGTTTTTGGTGGGGGTTGGGGTTGTGCGCGTGCGTGGGGGGCGCGTGCGTGGGGGGCCGTGTGTGTTTTTGCGCTGCGTGCGTGTGTGTGTGTGTGCTGCGTGCGTGTGGGGGGCGCGCGCGCGCGTCTCTCTGTCTGAAATCTGTGTTTGTGTTTCATTTTCAAAAAACACACCCACAAAAAACAAAAAACACACACACACACCCCCCCTCAAATCTCCCTTCCCCCCCGGCCCCCCCCCCTCCTCTCTTTTAACCCCCTCCGCTTTTCCCTTTATAAAGGGCCCAAAAACCAAACTTTAAGGGAGGGGACAGGAAATAAAAAAGGGGGTGGCCAAAAAGAAAAGGCTATACACTCCCGGGTCCGCTCGCATAAAACCCCACACACACCCCACACACACACCCCACACACCCCTCCCAAACGCGCGCCCCGCGCACGAAAAGCACGCACAAACACCACACACACACACAAAACACGCGCGCCCGCGCGGCGCGCGCGCGCGCACACAAACACACACACACACCACAAAAGCGGGAGAGGGGTAAGAGGGGGGGAAAAGAGACGAATGAACGAAGAGAGAGAAAAGAGAGAGAGAGAGAGAGGGGAGGGGAAGAAAAAGGGGAGAGAGAGAAAAGAGAGAGAGGTGCTGGTTATAAATATAAAAATAAATTGTTGCCCTTAACAAGGGCAAGTAGGCCCCAACAGACCTACCGGTTTTAAAAAAAAAAAAAAAATTAATATCAGCAATTTTGAGAAAATTGGGACTCTGAAAATGAACCCCCCCATTTTTTTGAAACCATATCCAACGAAATGACCCAAGATGCCCCCCCAAAGGGGTTTTCACGACGGGGCCGGGGGGCCCTTTGTCGGGAAAGTGAACGGGGGGTCAATTTGGGAAAGCTGGGTTGGGAAATTTAAAGGGGGAGCTTCTCCAAAGTTCCCCGCTAACTAGTGTTTCGTTTTTTTTTGTTTTTTTTAACAGAGAGAGAGGGAGAGAGAGGGGAGGGGAGAGAGAAAAAGAGGGGGGGAGAGAAGTTTTATGCGGGACGAATCCATAAAAGGCATACTTTCCCAATGTAGCGATTAAATTTGGGTGTTTGGGAAAAGACAAAAAACCCAAATTTTCAGATTATTTTAAAAAAAAAAGGGGTTTGGGCGAAAGAAGGGGGGTTTCCCCCACAATTTTCTAACACATAGCGAGAAACGTGGGAAAATCTCCCCACTCTTGCTGATGACAAGAAAACGTGAAGAATGGGCGGGGAAAACTTTTTGGCGATTTCCACATTTTTTGTGAAAGGGGGTTGGCTGGCAAAAACCAAGGGCACCGGAGCATCTTGTCTGAAAGGCTTGGGAACGGTAAAGGCCTACAAAAACAAGCAAATCCCCCACCTCCCCTCCTCTCTCCTCCCCTTTCTCAAATCCCCACCTATATTCCCCACCAAATCCTTCCAAACCCCTTTCTCTGTCTTACACAAAACACGCGCGCGCGCGCACGCGCGCACACACACACCACAAAACACACACCACAACCACAAAAACAAAACCCCACACGGGCGCCACAAAACACACACACGCGCGTGCTGCCACACTGGAAAAAAAAACAACACAAATAGGAAAATTTTCTACTGACTTACCTTTTTTTCTGTAGTTGCTGTAGCCCGCACATCAAAAACCATCGCTTACTTTCAAATCGCAGGAAAAGCATTTCCCGCAACATACTACTGCTTTTACTGTCAATACCACCGTCCCTCACTGGACCTAAACATCATTGTCCCTTATAAAATCATCACAGTAATCTTTGCTATAATCGTCAAACATAATATGAAAAGATCTTCTTCACTGAAAAATATGGGGGAAGGTTTTTGGGTTTGGGTAGAAACTGGGGGCCCCAAGACGATTTCAAAAAGGAAAAGAAGACAGAAAACACAGAGAGAGAAGAGAGAGAGAGAAAAGGAGAGAGAAGAGAAAGGGGGAAGGGGGGGGAGGGGGGGAGGGAGAATACTTGGGGCATACAAAGGGCCAAAAGGGTTTTCGTCAACAATAGATTTAAAAAAAAGTACCTAACTGGATTACAAATCATAAATATGCAAAAGAAGGGGGGAAAAGAGGGGAAGGAAAAAATCATAAATATGCAATTAAGAGAGAAAAAAGAGAGAGAGAGGGGAGAGAGAGAGAAGAGAGAAGAGAGGGAGAGGAAACCCCAAAGCAATTTTTTCCCAAAAACAAAAAAAACAGCAGTAGAAAAACAGCCCAGGGGGACTAGCTCCAGGAAAACCCCAAAAACAATTGCAGTGAAAAAGGTACAGGGGAAGGGTTTAATAACTTCTAAAAACAGCTACAGCCCGTTTTGGTTTCCACTGAAATTTTTGGGGTTGGGGTGTTTGTGGTGTGGTTTTGGTGTGTTGGGTGTGTGTTTTGTGTGTTTGTGCGCGGGGCGCGCGCGGTGGGGTGTGTGTGTGGGGTGTTTTTCGAATAAGGGATACAAGCCAATAAGTGCCCGTAAATAAACAAACCATACGGTTGAACAAAATACAGCACAAACGGGGGGAGGGGGCGGAGGAAGGGGGAAAGGGGAAAGGTCGGGGGGAGGACAAGTGTGCACAAAAAAAAAACGCATAATCTTACGTTAAAACGAGATTTGGGGCCGTCAAACTTTTTTTTGTCCCCGTGGGGAAAAACTATCAATAGTGGGTTTTTTTGTTTTTTTTATTTTGAATGTTTAAAACTTTTTTTTTGGGGGACACTTTCGGTGGGGTTCCCGGGTGAAGCTGCCTTTTCATCCAAACAAATGAAATTTTAAAGTTGGGGACCCTTTTATAACACTTTCCGGGTTTTTTTTTTTTCCCCCCTCTTTTTTTTTGAATATAAAAATGAAATAATTTTTGTCTGAAGCGCCTGAAACAAAACAAAATTTTTTCAGCATTTTATGGGGGTTTTGTAAAACTGGGGGGCTTGAAACTTAATATTATTAGGGAAAACAAAGAATTTCAATTTTTTTTTCCCCCCGCGGCAGGGGTTCAAAGATTTCCCAAAATGTCATTATAATGACCACTGACGAACGGGTCAAATGAAAAGTATCTGGGGGTCCTTTTTTCTTACAATGGGTTGTTTTTTGGGGGAGGGAAACGAAGAACGACGAAAAATTCTAAATGTCCCCTTTTTAAAAAAACAGTTAAAAAGGGGTCAGCTGCTGCAAATTTCCCAAAACTGAATTTTGAAAAAAAGTGTGTCCACCTGGGGCTGCTTTTATTGGAAAGTGAAAAATTTGGGGGGTTTAACAAAAATTTTTTTTTTCCCAACATGCTGCGTTTAGTTTCCAAAAGGAGTGAAATGGAGGGGGGGAAAATGAAAACAAAATTTTTAAAAAGGGGGGTGTTAGTTACCGGGCCCCGGGGCACAGACAAACAAAGTACAGGGCAAAACACAAAAGCATTTCGGGTCTCGGGTCCTTTTTCACAAAGCCCAAAAAAAAAAAAAAAAAAAAAAAAAAAAAAAAAACCTTTTTGGACATAAAAAAGGGGAAAGAAAACCGCTTACCTTTTCATGTTCCGCAAATTCAATTTGCGCACTGTTTTTTAAATGTTTTTGGGGCTTTGCCTGAAAAGCCCCCAAGAGGTCAAATGCTTTGGGGTTTTTTTGTCCTGTACTTTGTTTGTCTGATTCTTGGGGGTAACAAACCCCCTTCTCTTTAAAAATGCCACAGTTATTTTTTTTTAAAAATGATTCTTGGTGTTAAACTTCAAGTCCCTCAGACAGGGTGGTCTTGGGAGAACGGGTTTTTTTTCCCATAGATATTGGAAATTAAAACTAAATGTTGTTTTTTTTGATTCATCTTTTCCCTTTTCGATTTAGTCGCCGTTCCGAAAATATTCAGTCTTACTGTTTTAAATTTGGCAAACATTATTTGATTTAAGCCAGTTTAGCCCCTTGGTTTTAAACCACTTTATTTTTCTGTAAAAATCATCTGGTTTCCTTTTTTTGGGTTTTTGGAGAAAACCTCATTTCGATAATTCAAATTTAAATTATTGTAAAACAAAGATTAAAAGATCTGATCCAACATTGAGGGGGCGGGGTTTTATATAGTGATGTTTTCAAATTATTGCATGTATTAAAAAAAAAAAAAAAAAAAAAAAAAAAAAAAAAAAAAAAAAACGACCTTAGTGAAATATTTGTTCACTTTGCCGGGGTTTTCCCTCATCGTCAGGCCAGAAAAATTCAGATTTTTCCAACCAAAAATTCCCCAAGAGAAAGATAAAAGAAAATCACCCTTTGCCAGCTGGATAAATCGGTGATAAATTTCACTAACACATGTTTTTTAAACTGTTCATTTCCAATCATCAAAAAATTTGCAGGTTGCATCACCTAAGTAAACATTTTCAAAAACCAATCTAAATGCTTTTTTAAAATTTGGGGTTTCTGTAAATTTTTTTTTAAACAAATAAAATTGCCAGAACATACAGCATATTTAAATGTGGATTTGTAATTAAACCAACTAAAACCCGAAATTTTCGACGTGTTTTGTTTTTTGTTTACTTTTTTTTTTTTTTTTTTATTCATTTGTTTATTCTTTTATTTTTAACAAAAAATGTTTGTATTGCACGGCCGTCAGTATATGTTTTTGTTACTTTACTTAAACGACTTCCCGGGGGACCAAACCCCTACACAAAATGTAAAAAGGGCTGTGTGACAAGTAACCCGCTGGCACATGGTTTGATTTCACCACCCACAATCGTACTCCTTTTCAGGAGGGGCAGTGGCCCAGATTCTAATGTCAAAACCACCCTGGCGGGAGGTCAAAACCTGAAACAGGAAATTTTTATTTAAAGGAAAAACGGGCTAGTTTTTTTTTTCTCCTACCTATCTATTTGAGACGGGAAAAAAACTGTTATCGTAACCCACAATCATTTTTTTTCCCAGGGGCAACCTTTAGGGAAACAATTTTAAAAAGAAAAACTTTTTGTACTATTATTAAAACCCGAAAAACTTTCACACACTTTTCATTTTTTTTAAAAACAAAAATTTTTTTATACTATTACCTCAAGGAAGAAACCAAAGACCCCTCTCCCTCTTTCAAACAACAAAACTAAAACCCTTGGTTTTTAAACAGAGAAACTTCTATTCTTAATATCAAACCAAACACTATAAAATTAAATGTAAAACTGTTAGATGGCTGTTATTTTTTCAAAGAAACATATCTAAACTGTAATATCATAAAATCGCCATGCAAAAACTTTTTTTTTTCCCCTTTTCTTAAAAAAGATATTGTCCTATAACCTTCATTTTCTTTAGCAAAATACCATACACTCTCTGTAGAAAATAAAATGATCGTGCAATTTTCGTTATAAAAAGTCATAAAAAATCATGAAAAGAAAATGGTCGAAAGTTGTTTAACGCAAAAAAATAAAAATATTTCACGCCTTCCCCGATGCGCTTTCCGTATCACCTGTTGTCCATTTCGATCGAAGAAACCACTTTTTTTTTCTTTTTTTCTTCAAATCCTCTTCCTTGACCACGAAAGGAAGTGTGTGTGGTGTGGGGGTGTTGGTGGTGGGTGTGTGTGTTGTGGTGTGGTTTGTGTGTGTGTGTTGTGTGTGGGGTGTGTGTTTGGGGGTGTGTGTGTGTGTGAGGTAACAATAGGCAGACAGAACAGACGCTTAACACACCCCACACAGCAAATGTAAAAACAGGTGTACGATGCAACGCTGCCCAAAACCCCCAGCCCCCCTTTCCCCTCTTTTCGCAAAAACCCACACTCTAAACGCGTTTGCGCGCGTACAGTCAAGAGAGAGAGAAGGGGGAGGAAGAAGAGAGAAGAGAGAGTGTAGTAGTATAGATAATAGTAATGTGCATGCTTAAAGTAACCCCCTTGTCCGGGTTCGAAAGATCTCCTCTCTAAACAGAAAGCACATTAAACATTGGGCCCCTTGTACACCACGTTTTGATTCATGGGCTTTTTGTTACAAACTGATATAATGCCAACAACTAAAACTGCAGATAAAATACTTTGGGGGTGATCAACCTCATCCTGAAAGTTTGAAAAAGGAAAAAAAATACGTATAAGTAGAGGAAACAGAATTTTTTTCGTACAGAATTAAACCGAGACCTCCCAGTTTCTTGGGGAAACTGGGGGTTCTTTAGGACTTTCGCAGTTCTTTTATACTGGGAACACAATGAACTAACAAAGGAAAAGATGTTGCCATGCACTTCTCACCTTTGTTTTCAGCACAAATTTCAAAAGGAATTTGAATTTTCTTAGGGGGTAACTGATTTGGTTTCTTCGTTTTCGTTGTCCGAATGTTGTTTATTTTGCCTAAAGAAGACCTAAGAGGTCAAACGTGTCTTTTTTGTTTTGTAATTTTTTTGCCCCATGTCAATCGGCGGGGCCTTTAAAATTCCTTTTAAAAATTTTTTCCAATTTCCGCTTGCATCACCTACCACACTTTGAAAACTACAGCAACTAAGTCAAAGATGTGTATGTCAGGGTATGTGAAGTGAACACATAGTCCAAACCCTTTAAAAGAGAGGGACAATCTTTCCACACAGGATTCAGTGAACTCCACATTTTAATGTGATGTGAGTCTCCTCAGATGGGAGTAAAACCCTCTACCTACAGAGTGATCGAGTCTCTTTAGACAAATAATGGATTATATATAGAACGTGCCCGCATACCGGGGTATGAATTTTAAGAGGGGTTTTAATTTCAAATACAGAGCTACAAACCTGATACAAATTTAAAACCTTTTTTTTATTTAACAAAACAAAACAAAACAAAAAAAGGTAAAAAAAAGTTTTTTTAAAATTTGAGGTGACTGCAGGCGGAAATAAAGCAAACTTAAAAGAAAAAATGACATTCCGTCGAACAAAAGAGACCAACAAACATCCACTCGAGAGCCGAACCCGGGGGCAAATGTCCCCTTGCCCAAAGACCATGTCGGGGTCATTTTAAGAGAATGGTCATTACACGCAACGCAATGAACTGCAATAGATTTAGGGCGCAGGGTTTAATTAAATAGGTGATCATCAAGCCTTGGAAATTAAAAAAAAGGGAGGGCAGGTTACTTTTGCCGAGCAGCGGGAGAAGGGGGGTGGACTTTCACACGGGAAGTTGCGACAAGGGGGGGATTCTTCTTGAAAAAACCGCGTTTGAACGCCCAACCGACCCCTTCTGTGCACCACAACACACACCCCCGGGGTCCCCGACCACCGTCAACAAGGGGCTGATACGATCAAGATCTGGGCCACTGGCAATGGTCATATTCCTACAAATCTAGTTACTAATCCACTTTTTTTTAAAAACCCCCTTTTACTGTGACCCCGGGAGTAAGAAAAAAGAAACGGGGTTCTCATAAGCAGCAACCCTGGAGGATCAACATGGTCCGGTAGGAAAACAAAATAGGGGGGGGGGGGGGGGGGGGGGGGGGGGGGGGGGGGCCTTTGAAGAGCGGGCAAGGAATAACACTTCAAAAAAAAAGGAAAAAATCCAACGACGGCATGATCAAAAAACTAAATAAAATAAGATAATAAAAATACGTCAATTTTTAGACTGTGATAGTTACTCATGGCTAGACGAAAGTTTTTTAGCCCTTATTTAGTGGCTCATCTGTGCTCGATTTTTTTTTTTCGAAAAGGAGTGAGCGAGTGATGAGTTGTTACTTTTTTTGTATCCAGGTCCACAATCTTTTCCATGGGCAGGAAAAAGGGTTCCTAAAAAACCCCAACACAATTTTCCCCCCCACCATTTCACCAACAAACAAAAAAAGAAAACGAGATTGTTCATCAACACGAAACTGGAAACATTAATTTTTATTATTAAAGTTACCGCTTTTTAAATGAAAGAGAAGACGATAAAATGGGTGTGGTTTTCGTATAAAGGTTGGGACGGGGGGGGGCGGTTTCGGGAAACTTACGAAGCTCTCTTTGACAATCTTCTCCATCTCCATTCCCCACGGTCTCCTTGGTACACCCAAAAGCCTGCCCGGTGACACTCCTTTAGCATCATCGGGGAGAATGCTCTGTTTTGTTTTTTTCAAATTTGGTTTCCTTGGGGGTAAGAGTGCTTTTTCCTCCTTGTGGCCCCTGATGATCCGGGGGGCTGTTTGTTTCTGTTTGCTGTGAGCGGTTTGGTTTGCGTTAGCGTTCTGTTTTCTGCAGCAAACATATCCGGGCGGCTGGTTTTCGGAAAGGGTTATTTTGACGTGGACGTGTTAATATCTAATATTCTACGGGGCAGGGAAAAATAAAGTTTTAAAATAAAATAATTCGTCCCTTCGAATCTTTGCCAAGTATTTAAAGTAATTGATGGGGAACTATTTAGCCTCACTTTTTTTCCCCCCATACACGTTGTTCAGCAATAATATATTATATATATTTATATTTTATATATAATATAATAAATTTTCATCTGGGGGGCCTTTTGTAACTATTTTTACTTTTTCTTTTCAGTTTTAAAACTCCATACCAAAAGCAATGCCGAGAATGTCCAATAAGTGAGAATGTCCCTTTCCTTTTAAGAATCGATCAAAATTAAAAAAAAAAAATTTCGCAAAAGTTT
>JAMYXO010008935.1:0-10289 GCA_033310375.1 Conus canariensis
CAGAGGAAAAGAAAAAAGAGAGAGGAGGAGGGGGGCAGAGAAGAGAGGGGACTCGTTCCTTTAATCCCTTTCGCAACTACCAAATCACCCTCTAGGTGTTAGGGAAGGACTTGGGACTTGTGTTGGACTGTAACGGGGCCCACCACTGAAATTATACGCGCGAAAACCGGGCAGCAGTCCAACGCACTGTCCCTCCGGGGTTGCCTCATGGGCGACCTTCCCCAATTGACGCGCTTGGAATGGCCGTGAAGGGTCTTGCACATACAAATCGATTGGCTTTTTCAGGAAATGGTCAGATTAACAGGCGCTGGTGTTAATGCCAAGCAGACTTCGTCAGAAAAGATGAGGCCGCAAAAGAAAAATATTTTTGTACAAATGAGAACCGCAAAAAAAAAATGTTTTGTACAGATACCCCGAAAAATAATTATGTACAGAGAACCAAAAAAAAAAAAATGTTTGTACAATTTAACCGTAGGAAAAAGTTATGTTCGTACAGATAACCGCGGGAAAAACAAAAAAAACAAAAAAAAAAAAAAAATATATAATATATATATATTATATATATAATACAGATAGACCGAGAAAAATGTTTTGTACAATGAGACCGCAGAAAAAAAACAAAACATAAAAGATGAGAACCTCAGACAAAAAAAAATGTTTTGTACAATGACCGCAGAAAAAAAAATGACAGAGAGACCGCAGAAAAAATGTTTTTTACGATGAGACCCGCACCCAAAAAATATGTTTTTTCAATAGAAACCGGGAGAAATAAAAGTTTGTACAGATGAAACCCCCGAAAAAAAAAAGTACAGATGACACCGCAAAAAAAAAAATGTACAATAACCGCAGAAAAAAAAAATGTTTGTACAGATGAAAACCACAGGAAAAAAAAAATGTACAGATGAGACCCCAGAAAAAGATATTTTGTTTCAGATAACCGCAGAAAAAAAAAAAAAATGTACAATGAACCCGAAAAGATATGTTTGTACAGAAACCGCAGAAAAAAGATTACAGTGAACCGCAGAAAAAGATATTTTGTAAAAAGAGAGCCCCCGAAAAAAAAAGTTTGTACAGATAGACCGCAAAAAAAATTGTGCGATGAGACCCCCCTAAAAAAAAGTTTGTTTGAAAGTTTTAAAGGGGGGGGGGTGGGGGGGGGGAGCTTCTCAAGCAAAAGGCAATAGACAGTAAAACTCATTCAACATTTAGAAAAAAAAAATAACAAGTCACTGGAAATTAGAATTCCTTTCAAGATACCAAAGTGCGTTTGTTCCATCTGAAAATTTCAAAATTTGACAAAAAGCAAGCAGTTACTTCATGTCAACATTCAGCAACATGCCCCTGCAAATTTTTCAAAGTCAGAAATTTTCAACTTCCCCGCTCACCCCCAAACAACACACACACACACACACCCCACAAACCCAAAAAAAACCCAAAACACCTCTCTCTCCCTCTCTTTCTTTTCTTTATTTTATAAAATATAATATATAAATATAAACACACACTACATACATCATACTTTTGTTGAACAAAAAATAGTGGGAGTTTTAATTTCCTCCCTCATTATATTAAAATGATTTGGCAAAGATTCGAAGGGGGAAAAAATTGGAAGGGGCGGGGGAAGGTTAAGGAAAATGAGAAGAAAATATGGAAATAATTTATAAATATGAAACCTTAACTAGCACCTATAGACCACGAACCAATCTCGAAGACAGAACTGTTCACATTGCCTCTCTTAAAGCCCTTTCGAACCGCACACACACACACACACACACCACACACACATATTTTTATATAAATATATTAATATATATAAATATATAAATGTGTTTTTTTTATTATATATATATAATATATATGTGGGGTGTGTGTGTGTGTGTGTGTTTGTGTGTGTGTGTGTGTGTAAACCCCCAAAATCAAAAATCAAAATCTTCCACTGGATTTTTCATGTAAATTCAAAAATTGGTAACATTGATAAACTTGGTAACACTTCTTTCATTAACGCGCATAAGGGCCGATTTTTCACTTGGCTTGTAATTTTGGTTTACTAATTGCTCAGGCTCTGTTCCCTCGTGGTAGGGTCCAAACATCTCCCGCCTACGGGAGACAATTCCAAAAAACAACTCCCCCACAATCATTTCTTACGAAAGCATTCCGCGCACCTGACCACAAAGTAAATGAAGGGGCAGAAAAATCTCTCTGTCACGCTCCCTTCCGAAAAAACAAAAATCACCACAGTTCACCGAAAACTAAACTTCATGCATTTCAAAGGGGAAACCTTTTTTTTCTTTTTGCTGTTGTTGTTGTTGTTTTCCCCCCACGAGCCAAGAAAGATTTTTTGACTGAATTCCCCCCCTCTCAAAGCGGTATAAGGGGTTGGCATCCTCAATACTATTTTTGTTTTTTACAACCAAGAAAAATCACACTCTCCCCAAAAGCATTTTTTAAGAAAAAAAAAAAAAACGAAAAAAACAACGAAAGGAAGATCAAAAAAAAAAAAAAAAAAGAGAAGAAAATTTAATCCGAAACTGTGGCTGGCGAAATGTTTTCGACCCCTCTATGAGTTAACGTATCATTTACAAGTACAATTAGAACAGTCAGGGGTAAGCAACCTTTTTATAAAAGTATACCTTTTCTCTGACATTGATGATTGTTTCTTTTTTAACCCATATCCTTTTTTTCCCCTAAATAATAACAATAATTTTTAAAATTAAAAAAAAAACGGGGGGAAATCATGAAAATTGAATTAACAGAGCGTAAAGCTTTTTTTCTCCCCTTGACAACATTGTAGGCCACTGGGACCCCCAGCATATTTTTTTTTTTTTTAAAAACATAAAAAAAATAAATTCATAAAAAAGAATTACTGTACCGCCAAACGAAGGAACGGACAAAACAAACAGACACAAAGCGTTTAAAACCTTTGAAACCACTTCAAAATTTAAAGAAAAAAAAGACCTACAAAACAGCTCCCAAACAAAGATTCGCAGAATTTGCGTTAAATCTGTGTGCTGACAGCCAGGCTGCTGCCTCTTGGACTATTTCCCTGGGGGCAAGAAACAGACCGCTCTGCTGCCCCTGTGAGGCTGATAAAGCGATATCAACAAAACATGACCTTACCATTGCGACCACCGCTTTTTTGCGACACCTTTATATCGTTTTAAACAAAGGCTAGGAATTCGTTCCCTTTTAAAAAAAACGCCAGCCTGATCGCAAAACACCAAAACCACAAGGTCTCAGATGTCTTTGGAAAAAAACAACAACAAAAAAACAAAAAGGGTTTTCGGGGGGCCAGACCACCGTCATTTTAGAACTGATCCCGGATCCGCATTTGCTAGGTTCCCTACAAAATACACACCAAAAAAAAAAAAAAAAAAAGTAACAAACCAACACAAATACACACAAAAACTTTATTTAAGATTGAAAGTTTTTTTCCCTTTTCTCCTTATACTTTATTCTTCTTTTCCTTCCACTTTTTCTATTTTCTTTTTCTTCTTTTTTACATCATCTCATCTTTTCCAGCGGAAGTTATAAAAAGTAGGTGCTCAAGTCATTTTATGAGTGAAAACAAGTATTTCCTCTACCAGGAGAAGCAGGACAGTACTCCCCCCCTGTACCCTTTTGGGGTACGATTCAAGAAAGGTTAAGTTCATATCTTAAAAGTGTTAATCGCCAAAAAAAAAAAAAAATTCCTTCCTAAAAAATTTATCATTGTTTTTCAAATCTTCCCCGACCGACCCTAGATGTAAAAATTGGGGTTTGACCACATTCCAATTTTTGTTACAATCGATTCGGAAACCTTGTGATAATTCGCCAACAAAATAAAAACCAATCAACTGACCAGTGTACGTCAACATTTTGGGCGAAGGTTTTAAGGGGGAAAGGACAAAAAAAAAAATCCAAACTAATCAAATGTCTGTTCTAAAAAAGGGAAAAACAAAACATACCGAAGACACAACAAGATAACAAAAGTTTAGACTTAACAAAATGCATAGAAAAAAAAAAGGTTTGCTTAAAAAACAAATTAGTGAACAACTGTAGCTGCCAAGTAACACCGTTTTTTTGCTGAAAAACAACAACGAAAATCAACATGTTTGACAAACTTGCAGCAGCTGTGCAAAACAGGGCAATTTTTTTGTTTTACAAAAATTATCTTACTACCTTTTACAGCTGGAAATTTTAATAAAAAACTCTTATGAGGCAGCTATGAACGGAGATTCCACAACCCCCCCAATTTCGCATAAAAACCCGCAACAATGTCTGTTGACCGCCTCTACTTTTGCTTTTTGGTTTAAAATTTACTCACGGGGTTTGTCTTGATCTTTCGTAACCCTTGCACGACCCAAGGGCCGGGGTTCCCACACCTTTCGCAACCGGGCTGCGTGAAACGTTTCCGGTTTTTCCGTGCCGCACGTGATGCAAATGTAAATCCTCATTTTCTTATTATACTGTGGGTTTCACTCACTCAAACCTCTCCCCCCCCCATTCTCCCCAAAAGAGCAGACACACTTAAAAAAGGGCCACACAAAAATTTTAGTAAAAATGGAGCAGTTAAAATTGATTGATAAATATATACATATATATAATATTTTTAATAATATAAAAAATTACTTTTTTTTTTCACACCCCTCAAAGCAAGGTAAACCGGGGAAATCTACTATTTTTGGGGAACCGTCAATTTCCAGGCCATCTGGAGGGGTTTTGTGACACTTGAAACCTTTTCAAAGCAAGATTTTTTTTTTCACAGTTTTCCACACACAGGTCGCAGATAAAGTGTTGACCCATTAACGAAGGGCCCCTTTTCAACAACAGACCCCCTGACAAGCAGCTGAGGGTTACTTGCTTCGTCCTTTGCCCTCCATCATTCATCCTTCCCCTTTAATCTCCACGACACGGGGCTTCAGAAAAAATTAAATCTAATTCGGAGATTTGGGGGCGTCATTTTCTCGTTTCAACCCCCGGGGCCCCCCCTTTTTTTTCTTCTTCTTCTTTTTCTTCTTTTTTTTTCCTCTTTTTTTTTAGTCTTTTTCGTCATCCACGTGCTTAAAATATGGTATGTCAATATGGTTTAGTGAGCTATTCACCTCGTTGGTAAGGGGAGTATAATATGTAATATTTTTTTTATCTCCTGGTACATTCAAAACAACTTTCTGTCTTTATCGGGGCGGCTGGTGTTCAGGGAGACTTGTTAGTATCGCTTTAAAAGCCCCCCTTTCGCAGTGTTTTCCTTTTTATGAGAAGGGCCCTTTTTAAAATACTTTTTTGGTTTGCCTTTATTTTTTTTTTTTTCTCATATTCCAGCACTAATTCTTTGGTAATCTAGGGTGAGAAAAATAAAAACGAAATGGATGGAACTCTCACGCATGGCCTGCTTTGGCTCCTTAAAAATTCCCCGAGTTCACGCCATTATGGTAAAACAACTGCAACTAAAAAATTAATGTAGAAACATGGGGGCAAAAATAGTGAGGAAACGATTAAGGCACACACCCCCTCCCCCCTCCCCCCCCCCCCTTCCCGAAAATTTTTGGGGGGCGGGGGGAATACACTGCCCCACCCTCTTCCCCCACTCCCAATATTTTGAGCCAGAAAAAAAGTAGACACCTGTAATGCCCCCTCCCCACACACCACACAAAAACACCACACACACACAAACCCCCAACACACCACACACACACACCACACCAAACCCTCCCCCGCTTAATTAAAAAAAAAAATTTGCAAGAGAGAGAACATCGCCCTCCAAAATTTTTAAGAAAAACCCACCCTACCTAATCCCCCAAAAACCGGGGGGGACAACCGTCCAAACCCCCCCCCCCCCCCACCCCCACCCATCTTTTTCAAGAATTTTGAACCACCACCACCACCCCACCCCTCTTTGTTTCATCAAATTTTTGAAGACGCAGAAATATTCTTCCATGTACGCTAGGGCCCCCCCCCCCCCCCCCCCCCCCCCCCCCCCCCCCCCCCCCCCCCCCCAACAACCCAAAAGAAACACCAACGCTATTGCATGTCTTTTTGTAGAGTGTATTTTCACACCAAACTTCTTGTACAGCTCTGGAACGACCCTACGGTCAGTGGGTCGCAAATCGTGATAACCCAAAACCCGAACTGAAAAAAGCAACACCGGACCCCCAAAAACTTTCTTTTACACGAAATTACGCAGACGCGCGAATTGGGGGTCAAGGGTTTGTCAAGTTTGCACGCGCTCTCTCGCCAGCACGTCTAACCGCATGCAAAACCCAGACACATTCGACCTGTAGGCCACAATTTAAGGGGTTTTGAGAAGTCAAGTTATTACAATGGGGGTGGGGGGTGATGTGGTGTGTGTGTGTGGTGTGTGTTTGTTGGTGGTGTGTGTGTTGGTGTGTGAAACTCCGGGCTCACAATCAAAAACTGCGGCCACTCAAGAGCTTTAGAGGAATCAAATCTTTTGGGGGGTGGTGGTTGAAGTGGTGGGGGTGGTGGTTTAGGTGTTATTATTTTGTTGTGTGTGGTGTGTGGTTGGTGTGTGTGTGTTTTGTGTGTGTGTGGTGGGGTGTGAGTGTGTCCCAGGGTTTGTGTTGTTTTACGGCCGCGTGTCATCTTCTTTTTCTCCACCCTTCTCCTCTTTTTTGCGTGAGGCGTAGGTGCGTTCGTGCGGGGCGTTGGGCTTTCGTTCTGGCATGTGGCTGTGTTGTGTGTGTGTGTGTGTGTGTGTGTTGTGTGTGGTGTGTGTGTTAAAGAGAACCATCTACAAATAGTACTGATGCTACTAAATTCAACAACTGTTTAAAAACAAACGAAACTGATTTTACTTTTAAAAAAAACAAACAAAAAAACCCCAACTCGGCCACAAAGACATATTAATTTGTACTACGGCTTAGACATGCGTACATAACTTTTTTTTTTTTTTTTTTTTTTTTTTGTTAACACTTTAAAAAAGCGAGCAACATATTGACCCAAAAACTCCGCGATCTGATCATAAAATGCGACACACACCGCCTGAGTAACGTACCTCAGTGACCCATTACCAGGTTGGGGAAACTAATTTGTTTTGTCCACACCCTTTAAATCAAATGGTGCGCAACAGAGGCATTTACGATGGGGAAAGGATAACAACGATCCACGGGTAAGTTTTTCTCACATTTTCAAAGTTGCGGAGGGGGAAAAAAAATCCATTTGGAAAAATTCCACACACTCGGTAGACATTGGCATGGAAAAAATGAAAGAAAACGTGAAATAAAAAGAAAATCAAAGAGAAAAATAAAACGGAAGATACAAGAAGAAGAAAAAAACGGAGAAGAAGAGAAAAGAGAGAGAGGAGAGAGAGAAGAGAAGAGAAGAGAGAAGAGAGTTACTAAACGAAAGGAGGATTTTTCGCTTCAAACCTATGTCTAAAATTCGACTGCGAAAGATTGAGTCCAGCACATTTTCTAACCAATCAAAACCCAAAACTGATGCAACAAAAACACTTAAACGAAACAGACACAAAACTGAAGACAACACTGGACCAGGGAAAAACACTGAAAAAATGGAAAAAACATGAGGCGCAGAAGAGCTGAAAAAAGGATGACAAAAACACAATGACAAGGAGACGGGCAAGATCACTAAGACATACACGATGGCACAATTTTGGGCATTACACTGAGAATTTTAAGACAACATTGAAGACACAAGACACCATTGATAGCGAAGAAGGATACCTTTTTAAAAAACCCCCGTAAATTTTAACCGTAGACCGACTGGGGACACAAGGCAATAAAAGAAGACGAGACTGGATCACAAGACAGATACGAATACGAATACAGGCTAGCGGGCATTGATACCTGAAGACAGACTTTTATGACCAGAAAATATTAACAACTGAAACAGACATTGAAAAACATCAGAAGAACATTAAACAACAGAAGACAGACTTGATGACTCCAAAAAAAAACACGAAGAACCCCCATTGATACATCAAAAACAAAACTGAAGACAGACATTGAGACACAAGGAACATTTTAACAACTAAAAATAGACATTCCTGACATCAGAAGAACATCAGAGAAAATTAACAAGAAGATAGACATTGCTGACATCAAAGAACATTAAAAACTGAAAACAGCCCCCCTGACGACCTCCCCAAAAAACATTAACCAAAAGAAAGACCAAATGAAAGACACAAAAAGAAAACATTAACAACTGAAGACAGACATTGATGACATCAGAAAACATTAACACTGAAGACAGACATTTATGACATCAGAAAAATTAACAACGAAGACAGACATTGATGGCAAAAGACTTTAAAACAAACACTATGGCACATTCAGTAACGAAACTAAAGACGGCACTGATGACACATTTCTGACACGAGGGCAGACATTTATAACTCGACGACACGAGAACATTACTGACACAGGCAGACATTTATAACTGCAGACAGACACTGATGACACAGACAACATTTAATTTCTAAAGACAGACGCTAGAGACACAGGACAGAGATTGACAAGTGGGACAGACATCTTTAAACGCAAAAAGGAACTGTGAAGAAGACAAAACCTAAATGACATAAACAGACATTGATAACTGAAAACAGACACAATGACCAAGAGAGATAACGGAAACATGGACACAAAGACAAAGCCCAACTTGTAACCCAAAACAGAACTAAAGTCTTAAAAAAACATTGATAAATGAATACATATACGATGACACAAGACAAGATTGGTGGCTTAAAAAGACCCGAGACACAAGACAGATATACAATGATGACACGCACATACACTGAGACACTGCCATACACTGATGACAAAAGACAGGGATTGATATTACCAAAGCAAAATACACTAACAACACCACGCATGCCTGAAAACATTCAAAAGATGACACATTCCTACCGGATCACAAAAACACATTGATAAAATACATACGCGATGACAATGGACACACCTATGACAAAGCATTCACAGATGACTTTACAATTCATTGATAAAAATAGAGAGAGTAAACACATTTCCACACACAGTCATACATGATGAACGCAGAATACACAATGACATAAGTTTACATTAAAAGGATAATACAGACAGAAGACTTTTTACTGATGACACACTGCAGGTACAAATGACACAAGACAGGCACTGATACATAACACAGAATTAAAGAAACACACATGTAACCATGGGACAAATACACCCCGATTGCACAGTACATAGGGATATGAAACATTAACGCCACAAACATACACGATGACGCAGTAAAAAAAAAACCGCGCTTTAACACACTACATACACTGAGAAAAGGTGACAACACTGATGACGCAAATATACGTTAATGCCCACAACCCAAAACTTGGAATGCATACAAACTGGGATACACAGAAAAATCAGAAGACACCACAAAGACAGGTGATACATCCAGACCTGATAAAACGTGACAGCCCTAATGATCCCAACATTACTGCTACGCAATAACAACACTGATGACAAAGTTTTGACACGAAACACCCCCAAAAGGGGACAAAACACTGGGGATGACACAGAAAACACCGGGGACAAAAGCACGGGACACAAGACAGAAGGGGGACAGGAAACTCGGGTAACCCGGGGACTCGTAATTTTGGGTGATCCGGGGGTGGGGTTCGAATCTCCGCCGGGCTTTTTTTCGGACAGGGGGTTTTTTCCCTCGATTAACTTTGGGGTTCTACTCCATTTCCCATACAGTCCTTCGAATGAACTATAAACGGGGGCCGTGTGTGAACGCACGCATAACATCGTGCACACAGGTAAAACCCCTCACCAACTTTCCCGAAAAGAAGGGCCCGTTTGCCGTTGGATGGATGAAAACGTTTTACACATAGCAGCACCTCCGCAAAGTGGATGGGCTGCCTTTAAAAATGGCAGTAACAAACGGCATAACACAAAAAACCCCCTCCCTTGTTGGGGAATGGGATTAATCCTTGTCTGTCATACAGGGGGTGTCCGCCGATATCACCCGATACGCAAAAGAAAGAAAGAAACAAACACATAAGCAAAACAAAGAGAGACAACAAATGACACACAAAAGACATTAAAAACACATGACAGATACGGGACACAAGACAGACGCAAAGGGCTCAACGGACGCCGAGACGGAACATATAGTATTACCAAACCTGCTGTCACGGGGGCCCAAAAGTCTAAACTATGACACGAGCCAAAAAAAATGACCAAACCAAACACTGAGAACACAAGAGAGAAAACCCGAGGACTCAAGACAGACACGTGGACACAACACGACACTGGAACAAAGACTGACACACGGCAGACACAGGAAACAAAACCCAA
>JAMYXO010008936.1:0-10289 GCA_033310375.1 Conus canariensis
CGCTTTTTATCCCCTTCCCCCCCTCCTCCTCTTCCCCCCTCCCCCAACCTTTCCCCCCCCCTTTCTTCACCCCCTAAAACCCCCCCACTGGTTCTAGACCTGGGGAACAGCCACTTTTTGTCTCAATTCCCAAAATTTTTCCCCGCGGGGGCGCTCTCTCTCTCCCTCTCTCTCTCTCCTTTTCTCTCATCCTCCTCTCTAACTTCCCCCATCTCTCTCTCCTCTCTCTCTCTCTCCCAAACCCCCACACATGCACACACACAGACACACAACAAAACAAACCAACCACACACACACACCACAACCCCCGGGATGCACGCACGCCAAAACACAACACACACGCAAACCCCGGCCCCGGGACGCCGCAAAACCAACACACACCACTTTAAAAAAACCACACACACATAACACACACACAACGCACACCCCCACACGGCGAGGGGAGGGTGAAAAAACTTAAACTTATTCCTTTAAAACTCATAAAAGATAATTTTTACCCTTTACTTCACACACAAAACACACACACACACACCCCACACACAAAAACACACACCACACACACACACACACCACACCACAAAAACCCCACACACACCCCAAACACAAACACACTACACACAAAAACAAAACACCACACACAAAACACACCCCCACACCACACAAAACCCACACAACACACACACACACCACACACCACACACACACACTCACGAGTTTTTCCAAATGTCCATGCCCTTTACAGGGGGGATAACACTGAATTCTTTTCCCCATTCCCCAATTTTTTGGTGCGTTTAACACCACCCCCCAAACCCCCCCCCCCAACCCCCTACCACCACCACACCATTCCCACCCTTACCTCAATCCCTCCCGCCCCTTCCCTTTAAAGGGATTGAAAAAAAGGGGAAAGTTGGGACCTTTCCCCCCCCTTTTCCTCCTCCTTCCTTTTCCATTTTCCTTCTAACAAACCCCCCCTTCCTTCCCCCATTCCCTTCTAAACAAACCCCCCCTTCCTTCTCCAAATTCCCCTTTTAAAACACCCCCCCCCTTCCTTCTCCCAAATTCCTTCTAACACCCCCCCCTTCCTTTTTCCATTCCCTTTTTAACACCCCCCCCTTTCCCTTTTCCATTCCTTTTAACACAAACCCCCTTCCTTTTCCCTTCCCCTTTTAACACACCCCTCCTTCCTTCTCCAAAATTTCCCCCCCCAAAAACCCTTTCCCTTTCCCTTTTCCATTTCCCCCTTTTAACCCCCCCCCCTCCCTTCCTTTTCCATTTCCCCTTTTAAACACCCCCTCTCCTTCCTTTTCCATTTTCCCTTTTAACACACCCCCTCCTTTCCTTCTCGCTTTCCCCTTTTAACAAACCCCCCCCTTCCTTCTCCATTTCCCCTTTTAACACACCCCTTCCTTTTCCCTTTTCCAATTTCCCCTTTTAACCTCCCCCCTTTCCTTCCCATTCCCCTTTTAAAACCCCCCCCCCTTTCCCTTTTCCATTCCCTTCTAACACCCCCCCCTTCCTTCTCCCCTTCCCTTCAAAAACCCCTTCTTCCCCCTCCATTCCCTTCTAACACCCCCCTCCTTTCCCTTTTCCATTCCCTTTTTTAACACCCCCCCTTTTTTTCTCCATTCCCTTTTAACCCAAACCCCCTTCCTTCTCCCTTCCCTTCTAACAAAACCCCCCCCTTCCTTCTCCATTCCCTTTCAAAAACCCTTTTCCCTTTCCCTTTTCCATTCCCTTCTAAAACCCCCCTCCTTCCGTCCCATTTCCCTTTTAAAACCCCCTCCTTCCTTTTCCATTCCTTCTTAACACACCCCCCCCCTTCCTTCCGCTTTCCCCTTTTAAAACCCCCCTCCCTTCCTTTTCCATTCCCCTTTTAACACAAACCCTTTCCTTCCTTCTCCATTCCCTTTTAACATACCCCCCCTTTCCTTCCCTTTTCCCTTTTAAAACACCCCTCCTTCCTTCCCATTTCCTTCTAACACACCCCCCTCCTTCCCTTTTCCCTTTCCCTTTTAACACATCCCTCCCTTTCCTTCCCCCATTTCCCCTTTTAACACCCCCCCTCCTTCCCTTCCCCCATTCCCCTTTTAACATACCCCCCTTTCCCCCTTCCCTTCCCTTCTAACTAACCCCCTCCTTTTCTCCCCTTCCCCCTTTTAAAACACCCCCCTTCCCTTTTCCATTTTTCCTTTTAACATACCCCCCCCACCATCACATTCATGTCCCCCCCCACATCAAAATTTAACAGCTGGTCCCCTTTTTGACTGAAATTTTTTTAGTTTTGTAAATCCGAATGTGAAAAATCATTTTTAAATCAACATCCACCATCTCCAGAGGGCAACACGGGCAAAAATCGATTTATAATCAACATCGGGCCATCTCTCAGAGGCAGACACGGAAAATTTTTCGAAAGACCGGGAAACGGGAAATTTAAAGACAAAAACTAAAAATCTCTTCTTTTTTTTTGGGTTTTTTTGTTTTCTTCTTTTTTCTTTCCCCTTTCCCCTCCTCCCCTCTCCCCTTTCCCCCCCTCCTTTCTTCTTCTTCTTCTTCTTCTTTTTCCTTCTTCTTCTTTCTGGGCCATCTCAAAATAAAACTAAAAAACCAGTCATTCATTCCCGCTCCCCTCTTCCACACCCCCCCCATCCACCCGGGAATCCCAGGGAGCCCGTCAGGGTCAAGTCGCCATAACCCCCCACCAGAAACAACACTGCACTCCCGCCCATAAATTTGGGGGGTTCAAAGGCTCTGTTCTTTTTTCCCAAAACACGCAGGAAAACATTGCTAAACCCCCTAATGGCCCCCCCCCCAAAAATTGCTTAGGGCCGGGGCCGGGGGTGATGAGCTCTCCCTCCGGAACCCACCATGTTCGGCCAACGACAGTCCCCCCAAAAAATTTTTAATACCACCCCCACAAAACAAAAAAGGTCACCAAAGGGCGAAAGGCAATCGACCCTGGGGGCTCCATAAACGGGGATAAAGGGGCCCCAAAAATTTGAATTTTTAAATGCGATCGTGAGGGGAGAGATAAGATATCCACGGGTTTCCCAATTTTGGGCTAAGACCAGGGTAGGGGGTTTTTCTATGCTTATTTCAAATAACCGGCATCAACCAGGGCCCCCAAAGGACTTTCAGACACCTCATTGGGCAAAAATTTTAAAACACCCGGATTCATTAATGAAAAAATTTTTTAAAAAATTGTGGGGAAAAACCCAAAACACAAACTCAACCCTAAATCTCTGAAGGGGAAACGAACCACACCTCCCAGCCGGGGGTTTTCCCCCTTCCCCCAGGCGGGCCCTTTAAAAAAAGATCTTACGGCAGGGCAAAAATAAAACCCGGGAAAAAAACTTTGGGAACAGGGTAAACAAAAGAGGGCAAAAAATTTTTAGCGGGAGGGCAAAAATTAATCGCAAAGAAGATCTCCAACCAACAGGGCCCAAAAAATAGGGGGCAAAAAACGAAAAAAAATCTTCCATGGCCCCCAACCCAAATTTTGGGGCAAAAAAAAAAAATCTTCCAGGCAGAACAAATTTTGGGAACAGACAAAAAAAAAATCTTTCCCTCAGAAAAAATTGGGGCAAACAAAAAAGAAATTTTTCCCTCAAACAAAGGGGTTGGGACACGAAGATTTCGCTAGAAGGGCAAACAAACCACAATCCCGGGGTTTTTTAACGATTTACATGCTTTAGATAGATTAACTGTGGGGACTCCCTTTTGCTTCTCCAACCAAAAGTCTTTTCCCTATTATGGGGGAAAAAACCCTGTCAGGGGCCCTTTTGTCCATACTATGGGGGACCCAAAACCCGGGCATTTTTGTCCAATCAATGGGGGGAAAAACCCTGCAGAGCATGTGTTCCATATCTATGGGAAAAAAACCATGGGCAGGGGCATGTGGTCCTTAAACAAAGGGAACAAAATCGTCAGGGGGACTTGTCCCCATATATATGGAAGACAACCCTCCCGGGGCATGTTGGAAGCTTTCCATATCTATGGGGAAAAACCCTTTTAGGGCATGTGGGGTTTTCCCTATCTATGGGAGAAAAACTCTGTCAGGGTTTACGTGTGCCCCTACTATCGGGGAAACTCTTCAGGGCGGTTTCCCCTAACTTGGAACAACTCCCCCCAGGGGGAGTGGTTCCCTATCCATGGGGATAACCCTTCCCGGGGGACCCTTTTGTCCCCCTATCTTGGGGGAAAAACTCTTCAGGGGCGTGTTGGGCCATAACTTTGGGGGGAAAAACGCTGGGCAGGGCAGGGTGTCCATATCTATGGGGGAAAAACCCCCGTCAGGGGCTTTGTAGGGCCGAGGGAAAAATGAAGATGGCCAGTTAGCTAAACAAAATGACGGCATCCCAGCTCTCTCAAATACGTCATCCCCCTCCCCAAATACTAACCGAACTTCCCCAACCCGACTCATCCGAACTCTCCCAAATACTTTATCCCCGCTCTCCAACTGAGTCATCCCCGCTCTCCCCAAATGACTCACTCACCCTTAATTTAAACTTTTTTTCCTTGTTTTTTTGAACAGGGGTTTTAATTCCTTTTCCCCTTTTTTTTTTTATAATCGGTTTGGGTTTTTTGATTTTTTTTTTTTTCTAGACGCATGAAAACTCGAAACCAAAATCAAACTTTTCCCCCTTACAGATTTCGAAACAAACGATAAAACCTCCAAAAAATGTCCGTCCTTTTGGGGGCATTTGGGTTTCGGGCAGGGGCAGGGGGGAGAAAAAAGAAAAGGGGGGGGTGGGGGGCGATCTTTTTCCAGAATCTTGTTCAGTGTCCCTGGGTTCCCCCCATCATCCTTTTTTTAAACCCCACAAATTAAAAAAAACACAAGGACTGGATGGGGGGGGGGAGGGACGGGTAGAAGGGGGGGCCCAAAAGGGGCCCGGGGGGGAAAAAGGTTGGGGGGGGATTTTTGGGGGAAAGGGGAAAAATAGGCCAAGGGGGAAAAGGGGAAAGGGGGGGTAAGGTAGGAGGGGGGAAAAGGGGGATCTCTGAAAAACCCCCAAAAAAAAATTTTCGCCAGTCACACTAGGATGGGGGCAAAAAAAGGGGGGGGGGAAGGGGGGGGTATGGGGGGGAAAAAGGGGAAAGGAAGGGGAGGAAGGGGGACGAATCGGGGTGGGGTGGGCGGGAGGGGGGGGGTAGGGGGGAGGGGGGGGGGGTTTATTTTTCGCCCCGCCATTGGGGAAAACTTCAGCGCGGGACGGGTACCGGGCTTTTATTCCATCCTAATTTTTCCCGACTTTCCACCCGCCCCCCCCCTTTTCCCCCCCCCCTCCCCCCCCCTTCCCTTCCACCTTCCTCCACTTAAATCCCCTTCCCCCTCCTTTCAGCCCCGCTGCAAACCCCCCCCAACTTTACCTCTACCCCCCCCCTCCCCCCAGCCTCCCGCCTCCACACCCCCCTTTTGGGTAATTTTCCCCCGCCCCAAGATGCAAGCAACGTCCCCAAAAAAATCCATGGGACCTTTTGGGTTAGCCAGTGGAAAAACCCTCCCCCCCCGCCCCCTTCCCCCCGTTTTTCCCCCTTTAAATCTCCCTTCCCTCCTCCCCTCTCCTCCTCTTCTCCCGTGTTTTGGTTCCCCTTTTTCCTTTTTTCCCTTTTCTCCCTCTCTCTCTCTCCAAAATTTTTTCCCCCAACTGCGGTTGCGCCCCCCCCCCCCCCCCCCCCCCAAAAAAAAAAAAAAAAAAGCTTCGCCAAAGTTTTCGAGAACGTTCGGGTTGGTTTTTGGAAACGACATTTCTCCTTGTTTTTTGAAAACGCTGGCAGAACGAAAGGGGGCCTCCGTCGTCTTTTTTGCTTCCTTTTCCGTTAAATGACGACCCCAACGTGAATGGGTTGACCAAAATGATCCCACAACAAATTCACGTAAGGCGTATTCCATTTATCCCCCTTTACGGTTTCCGGGTTTCCGCATCCGTTTTTCGGGGGGGTTCCCCGGGAAACTGACTCTGGGTGTTGTTGTGTGTGGTGTGGGGTTTTGTGGGGTTTTGTTTTTGGTGTGTTTTTGTGTGCGTTTTTGCATTGAAAGGTTTTGGGGTGTGTTATGCGGTTTTTGTTTTGTGTGTTTTGTGGTGGGGGGGTGTGTGGTGGGGTTGTGTGTGGGGTGGGGGGGACACCAAATAAAAAGATACACCGTGCCCTATTTGGAGCATGTTACAAAGAAGCCATTCTTTTCTTTTCAGCATAATTTCCCCTATAAAGGGGAAACCCCCACTGCTTGGGGCATCCCCGGGTCCGTGGGAAATTTTTTTTTCTCCCGACCATACAGGCAGTCGGTTTTGGGGGTTACCAGCCAAGGGGCCCAAAAACAACAACAAAGTTTTAACTTTGAAAAACGGGCCCCGCTTTTGTGAAAAAAAAAATTGAATGGAAAAAAAATGATTTTAAACCTAAAAAAATTTTGCGGGCCCGTTTTATTTTTTTCAAAGCCCTATGTCAGCAAACATAGCAAAAATATGCCTGACTTTTGGACTCCCTTCAGTTTCCCACGACTTTTTAGGCACAAGGATTGGGGATGAAAATTTCCCCAGACACAGAAAATGAAGGGGCATGTAATCGTCACCCCCAGGGAAAAGGGACAAAAAATAAAAGCTGCCTCCAAAGACTACCGGGCAAAGAAAAACATTCCCCCCAAAGCTTTTTGCTATGAGGACTAAAACCCCAACCATTTCCTGAACCTGCCCCAAATTTATTTAAGTTGGGTCAACTTTGGGCAAGAGACCTGCCTCAAGTCAGGTTTTTAGGGGGCAAGGGGTGACAGGGGAAACCCCCCCAAATCATATGGGGATGGGTTTAAAAGGCTGGGAAAATTTAAAATGTTTTCCACAGTCAGGGATTATTGGGGCACGGCTGGGCATGAACCCCGCCTCAAGGCAGGAGGTAAAGGGGCACGGGCTGGGCAAGAAAACCTCGTCAGAGGCAGGTATGGGATGGGGCAAGGGGTTGGGCAAAGGGCCCGCTTTAGAGTCCAAAATATGGAAGGGGGCAAGGGGGGCTGTGCGGTAATAAATTTTTGGGGACTGGGTTTTACCCAAAAAAACCAGGTGCAGCTTGGGGTTTTAAAGAAATGCAAATCGTTATTTGGGGCCCAAACTGGTAACGGGGGATTCAGTCCTACATGAGATGTTGATGTAATAAGGGAAAAAAAGCGTTCGGGCCTAAACTGTAAAAAGGTGGATTCACCCAAATTGAATTTAGCGTAAAAGAGAATAAAAAAAGCCCCCCCCCCCCTTCTTTTTTTTTTTGGCCCCCAAACCCCCTTGGTTTTTTTTAAAGGTGGAAATTTAGTCCTACAAGAAATTTTTGTGTTTAAAAGAGAAAATAAAGCTTTTTGGGCCCCAAAACTGTAACGAATTTGGGCTCCAGTCCAAAATGAGATTTTTAGTGTAATAAAAAATATAAAGCTAAACTGGGGCCCAAACTGTAACGGTGGGCTCATTTCCCACTTTTAGATTTTAGTTTTAATAAAAAATAAAAGCGGTTTTGGGGCCCAAACTTAACGGGGACCATCCTACTGAGTTTTTTCCCGTTTACCGTTTCCCACAAAGTTGCAGCCTGTGTTTAAAAAGTCACGTACTGGGGCCCCCAATACAGGGCCCCGTGAATGGGGCCCCAAATGACAAAAACCACGTGACGTGCCCCCAATAAAAACCACGTGACGGGGGCCCCCAATACAACCACTGACTGGTCCCCCCCAAAACAGACCACTGACGGTGGTGCCCCCAAATGGAAAAGAAAAACGGGACTGGGCCCCCCCCAAAAAAAAGACCCAAAAGGGCGGGCCCCCAATGAAAAGACCACGTACGGGGGTGCCCCAAAAGAAAAAACCACCTGACTGCTCCCCCAAAAGACAAACCCCGGGACTGCTGCCGCCCAAAATGAACAGCCACGTACTGGTGCCCCAAAGACAGACCACGTGAAATGGTCCCCGGGAAAGACAGGCCACCCTTTACCTTTTCCTGCCCCAAAAGACAGGCCACGTGACTTTTCGGGCCCCCAAATTTAAAAGACTACGTTACTGGGGCCCCCGAATGACACCACGGAAATGGGGGTTTTTCCCCCGAAAGAAAAAGGCCCCCGTGACTTCTGCCCAAATGACAGCCACGGGGGCTGGGGCCCCAAATGACAGGGCCCCGGACTGCTCCCCAAATGAACAAGGGCCCCGTGGGCTGGGGGCAAAAAATGAAAACCATTTGGGGGGCCCCTGCTGCCCCAAAAAGACAGGGCCCCGGGCCCGGTTGGGAACAAATACAGGGGCCCTTTGTTTTACTGGTGCCCCAAAAGACACCACTTTACTGGTGCCCCAAATACAAACCACGTTTACCCGGGCTACAAAGGGCAGGCCACGTGACTGGTGCCCCAAAGGGCACCACGGACTGGGGGCTTAAAAAATGCAGGGCCCTTTTACTTGGGGCCCCAAATGACAGGCCACGTACTGGGGCTACAAAAGAAACCACCGGGACTGGGCCCCCCCAAATTTTCAGGCCACGTAAATGGTGCCCCCGAATGAACAGAACCCCGACTGGGCCCCCAATGACAGGGCCCCGGACTGGTGCCCCAAATTTACACCACTGACTTTGGGGGTGCCCCCCAAAAGACAGGGCCCCTGGACTGGTGGGGCCCCAAAAGAAAGGGCCCCGTGACGGGCCTCAAATAAAAGCCCCGTACTTTGGGGCCCCAAATGACAGGCCACTTTCACCCCTGTCTCTTCCCTTTCCCTTTCCCTTGGGCAGTACGGGGGGGAGGGTATCATTTCCGGAAAAGCTTCGGGGAGGAGAAGAGAGAGAGAGAGAAGGGGAGAGAAAAAGAAGAGAGAGGAGAAAAGAAGGAGAAAAGAGAGAGAGAGAGAGGAGAAAAAAAAGAGAACAGGGGAAATAGGGAAAGAGGGGGGAAGGGGGGAGGGGTCGGGTGAGAGGGTTGTTTAAAGGAGATGGGTAGGGTGAGGGGGGAGCAAAGGAAGGGGGAACCCACCACACCCGCAGGAATGGTAAAAAGGGAAACCCCCTGAAAAATTTTTAAAAGAGGGGGAAATCTAAAAAAAACTGCAACAACAAAGGGAAAAAAAAATCCCCTGAAAAAAGGGGAAAAGAGGGGGAAATCTAACCCGCAGCAACACCAAAAGGGAACCGGGGAAAACCCCCAAAGAAAAAAGGGAAAGAAAAGGGGAAATCTACCCCCACAACACCAATGGAAAGGGAAAAACAACACTTTTACAAGGGGGAAAGGGGAACTCTCCCCCACAACAACCCAAAGGGGAAGAACACTCACTGACAAGGGAAAGAGAGGGGAAATCTACCAGCCACCACCAATGGAAAGAACACTCACCCGACAAGGGGAAAAAAAGGGAAAATCTACCACACAACAACAATGGAACGAAAAAACCCCCCACGGGCAAGGGGAAAGAGAAAGGAACTCTACCGAGAGCAACCAAACCCAAAGGAACGGACACCCATTGAAAAGGGGAAAAAAGGGAACTCTACCCAGCAGCAACACCAATGGGAAAGAACACTCACTGACAAGGGGAAAAAGAGGGGGAACCTACCAAAAAGCAACACCAAAAGGAACGAAAAAACTTCCCCGAAAAGGGAAAAAGGGGAACTCTACCACTGCAACAAAAAATGGAACCCAACACTCACGGAAAAGGGGAAAAAGAGGGGAACTCCTTTTTAAACCCGCAGCAACACGGATGGAACCAACAAATCCTGAAAAGGGAAAGATGGGGGAAAATATACCACAGCAACACCACTGGAACGGACCCCTCATTGAAAAGGGAAAGAGAGGGGGAAATCTACCACACAACCCCCAATGGGAAAGAACCCCCTCACGAAAAGGGAAAAGAGGGGAACCTACCACAGCAACACCAATGGAACGAAAACTCACTAAAAGGGGAAAAGAAAGGGGAAATTTTACCAAACGCAACACCAAAAGAAAAGAACACCATTAAAAGGGAAAAGAGGGAACCTAACCACACAACACCAAAGGGAAAAACAAAATCACTGAAAAGGGAAAAAAAAAAGGAAAAAAAAAAGGTGGGAAAAAAATCTTTTTCCCCCCAGCAACACCAAGGGGAAAGAACACTCATTTAAAAAAGGGAAAAAGGGGAACTATACCAGCACAACCCAAAAGGAACCCAAAACTCATTGAAAAGGGAAAAAAGGGGGGAAAATACCCGCAGCAACACCAAAGGGGAAAGGGACACTCATTTTAAAAGGGGAAAAAAGGGGGAAAACCCCCGCACAACAAAAAAGGGGAAACCCAAAACTCACTGAAAAGGAAAG
>JAMYXO010008937.1:0-10286 GCA_033310375.1 Conus canariensis
TTTGAAAGGCCCCCTTTCTGAATTTTTAAACAATTTTTTCATAACAGTCCATAAAATTTTTTTTTCTTTCCTTTAGACGATCCCCTTTGAAAGGGAGCCAGCCACAAAAAAAATTTTCAGTAAAATTTTTACACACATTTTTTTGTTCTGCTTTTCTTCAAGCTGATAACCCCCACATGATTAGAAAACTTAATTACATTAATTTTCGATAGTTAGCATCATTTACAGACATAAAACATGTTTATTATTTTATTATTATTGTTGTTATTATTATTATCATTCTTACTGTTATTATTATTATTATATCATCATTATTATTATTATTAATACTTACGATATAGCGCCTATCCTCAGCTAGAGACCAAGCTCTAAGCGCTTTACAATCCATGCTCGTTTACACAACGGGCTGCTACCAGGGTAGTGCTGACTGAAGAGCTGCCAGCTAGCACTTCATTCAGTCGTTTCCCATGTCACCCAGTCAATATCGTTCAGTATTGTTCACCCATTTCCTTACTTCCTTCATTCTTTCCATTTCTCACGAGGCTGCATGCTGTGTGTAACATGTCATCCATACCAACAGCCAAACTGGCCTTCTCTTCCGAAAGGTGGTGATGGGATTTTACATGTGTGCAAGATGTTATGCGTGCGTTCCACACGGAACCTCGGTTTATAGTCTTATCCGAAGGACTGTATGGGAGATTGAGTCAGAGCCAATGTTAACCCTGAGGGAAATTCGCTCCCGGCGGAGATTCGAACCCGCAACCCCAGGATCACCAAGATTACAAGTCTGGCGCTCTACCTCTGAGCTATTACAAGCATAACCAAATCTTTGGCCTTCACTACCGCCAACCTGCCATTAAAGAAAAGGTATCAGCATGCGCACCTGTGTGTCCTTTCATCGTTAAGGATGACCTGTCTTGTTGCGCTCATTCCCGCCAGTCCATTTGGTGATTTTTGCCGGTATCAACTCGCGATGGGCACCCCCTACGCGATTTTTCTCGAACTTTGTCCATTATCAAGTCAACATTTCTTTCCATTACTTGGGTGGTCAAACACTGTTACATGACGTTTTCCATCGCTGTACGCTTTTTTACTTTTTTTTTATCGGGAGTCAGTGATGTTCTCACCACTATGACACGCAGGCAAGTTTTCACCGATAGATTCTGAGTTTATATCTGGCCGTACGGAATCTTGTTTTTGTTTGAAAAAAAAAAAAGTGTACCGTGAAATTTCCCAGGAGAGCCGGGCTTTGCACTCAGACAATGTACTCGCTCAACCTCGATGACGTCGTCTGTCACTGGTGTTGTTAGAGCAAGGCTTGTAGTTTTTTTTCTGAGGCTCTGAGGGGGGCTGTGTTGACTCACTGCTGACGCAGGTTCACCCTGACCCAGACTGCTGCTGTTCTTGTCATTGTGAGGATCGCCCACGTATTGCACTCTGTCGTCTTGCAGGCTGGTTTGTAATGACCTGGTCCCGACTGTCAGCGTTTTTCTCACTCTGTGTGATTTGTTAGTTCTACAATACAGTCCAAGATTATTGGCATTAATCTTTCAAGTTTTCCCCTTTTTTTGTATTGACTTTGTTACGGGTATTTTAAGAATAGAATTCGTGTGTGTGGGGTGTGTGTGTGTGTGTGTGTGTGTGTGTGTGGTGTGGGTGGTGTGGTGTGTGTGTGTGTGTGGGGCTGTGTGTGTGTGTGTGTGTGTGTGTGTGTGTGTTTTTCTAGATTTGTATCTCTAGTTGGCCATTTCTGATTTATTTCAGATTTTCACATAGCCTCTGAGATTTGGGCCGATGAGACTTGTACTGAGTTATTCCGTTTTCATTGAAAATGAAATTGGTTGTGACGTGGTTTAGTCCGTAATTTGTATTTTAATCATGCCATTTCATGGCATTAGATAGCCTCAGGATGGATTCTTAAGCAGTTTAATGATGGGGCTTATGGCTTCACTAGTTACAAATTGATCGACAGGAGAGGTGGTGCCTCTACGTCTTACACGTGATGAATTCATGCCTTGGGCAGGTGGGATGAGTGAGGAATAACATCAATACATGTCCACTTCTAAACACACCACACACACAACACACACCACACACACCAAAACACACACACACACACACACACCAGGGAACTTTTGTAAATGATTTTTAAAGTGACAGTAAGACACTTGGTAAATCATCGGGGCCCTCACGATTCCCCCTTTTTTCCCCACCTCCCCGGGGAAAAAGGGGGCAAAAAGACCAATTTTTTTTTTTTTAATTTGCACGTGTAAGGAAGGAACGTTTTCCCCATTTTTTTTCTGACATTTTTGACATCTGGGGCCCCCCCCTCCGCCCCAAAGGGGGGGAACATTCAGTTCTGACATCGGTTTTGGGGGGTTTTAACAGTCCCGACGTATTTCCAAACTTTATAAAAAAATAAAGTTTACTAAAACTTTAGATTTGTTTCTCAAAAGACACTGGTTATTGTGGGAAGTCTCCAACAGAAAAAGTTTATGTTGCGGGGGAAAGGAAATGCATGGTCGGGAAAAACATTTTTTTTTGTACACAAAAAAGGAAGGTTTTTTTTATCAGTTTTTTAATAATTGGGGGTTTTGGGGGAAAGGGTTGTGGTAGGGGAAAAGGAAAGTCATGTGGGGGGTTTTAAATTGTTTAGGAAAGAATAAAAGTGTAAAATTTATTTATAATTGGGGAATTTGGGGCCATTTCTAAGCCCGAAAGGGACAGGGCGATTCCCCTTTAAAAACACAGAATCCCTTTGAATTTTTCCTTTTCCTATCCCCTTTTTTTCCCGCATTTGCCACCCCTGCCCATCACCACATTAGAATTTGTCCTTTTCCTATCCCCTGTTTGTTTTCCTGCATTAGCCAGTCTGCCCCCAAATCACCACACAGAATTTGTCCTTTCCTACCCCCTCTTTGCCCGCATTAGCCAGTCCCTGGAGTCCACTAAATGTACACCCTCGCATTTTGTCAGTGCTGCAGTCACCCAGGACGGGATTTTGGCTGAACGAACATATTTGGCCTGCTAAAAAAGTTGTTGCACAAGCTGTACTTTCTGATGCGCCCCTTGACGTTGTGCCACGACACATGAGGAAGGCAACTTTTATGTGCGCATCAGTAATTTTTTCCTCCAAAAAAATTTGGGAAACCAGATCTGGCCCCGCATTTGGGGGCCCGGGGGCATGACAACCCGCAACTGGCACTCTATCCCCCAAATATCCCCTCCCCTGTCTGAGCTAACCCTTGTACATCATGCACCAACGTGAAATGAGTTTTTTAGTACATAAATGTGCACATTTTATTTCCTCCACTAATGTTTTGGGCTTTTTTCCCAACAAACCACAGAAAATACAAATCAAACTAATCGCTTCAAAAACCCTTTTTAAAGGGAATTTTTCACGTTATAGAATCTTCAACTAACCGATTTTTAAAACAGAACAAAACTGTTAATGCACATATCATATGCAAAAACCGAAAATGATCATAGGAGATAATGCGAGCTTCTTTTTTTCTAAAAAAAATGAGAACGGCCCGGTTTTAATTATCATTTGGAAAAGGTTTTCCGACCTCGCTTGCGAGACGGGCCCTGCTGTGTAAAATTTGAGAACATAGAACAAATTTTCTCACTCTTACGTTGGAATTAAAAGCACCGCTGTCAAATCTCAAATTTCTTCTGTCAATTTTTTTATTTTAAATTTTTTAAAACTGTGGGGTTTTTTTTTTGTCGAATGTACATGAGGGTTACATCCCGGGAAACCCCCATAAAGCAACGACCGTGGCAGGGTCAGGTGGTTGATGATGTTGCTTAAAAGAAAGAAATTTCGTACTTACGTAAAAAAACCCTCAATGTAAGTTTAAAAGTTTTGGCCCTTTTAAAATGACAAATCCTTTTGGCAAATGAAAATGCTTAACCCTGTTTGTGCTTACGTGTCCCAAAAGGTTTGACCTCCCATACCCGTTTTGACTGTTCAATTACCCCGGAGTTGTTAGATTTTAATGTGTTTCTTAATGGCAAATTTGACTCGAACCTTTTTTTTTTTTCTCCTGATCTGAGAGCCTTTCTATTTTTTTTTATAGTAGCAATGAAAGGATTTTCAAGCAGAAAATTTTAAAGAAAGTATTTTAGAATTTTTGGGGGGAAATTATTCAACATGTGTGCTGTTTTAACAGGAGTATTCTGAACTATGTGTCGGGTGACCCCCGTCATTTCACTACAAACAATAATGGAAGGTTGTAAAAGATTACTTTTTAAAAGTCCAAAGAGCTGAAAAACTGAAAACCGATCGTAAGCCTGTGGAATTACCTATCAAAATCCTAATCATGCCATAAATGGAGCAACAAAACACATGGTGGTGCATTGAAAAGTCGTGTGGAATGAACATTTTTCAGTTCATTTTATAATTGAATTTGTTGAGAGAATTCAAAGCAAAATGAAACAGCTATTAGGTTATTATATTTACTTTTTTGAGATGAAATTTCAAAGCAAAATGAAATCAGCTATTAGGTTACTTATATTGACTTTGTTGAGATGAATTACAAAGCAAAAAGAAATCAGCTATTAGGTTACTTTATTTTACTTTTTTGAGATGAATTACAAAGCAAATGAAATCAGCTATTGGTTACTTAATTGACTTTTTTTGAGTGAATTACAAACAAATGAAATCCTATTGGTTTCTTATATTGACTTTTTTGAGATGAATTTCAAAAACAAAATGAAAACAGCTATTTGGTTACTTTAAAATTGACTTTGTTGAGATGAATTCAAAACAAAAAGAAATCAGCTATTGGTTACTTTATTGACTTTGTTGAGATGAATTACAAAGCAAAATGAAATCAGCATTAGGTTACTTAATTGACTTTGTTGAATGAAAATTACAAAGCAAAAGAAATAGCTATTAGGTTACTTACATTGACTTTTTTTGAGATGAATTTTCAAAACAAAAAGAATCAGCTATTAGGTTTCTTAATGTTAATATAACAAAAAAACAAGTGTTTTATTGAATACATAATGAAAGCAGTCAGTTGTTGAAAAAAAAGACAATATGAAGGAAATAAAGGGAAAGAGTCGGGTGATATGAATGTTTTAAAAGTAAAAGAGTTTGCGTAAATTATCAAAGAAATTTCTTTGACTTACCTTTAGCTGAATAACTTCTTTTTGTAAAGTGGTATAAAATAACTTGATTTTAAAAAAATATTCATGATATTTTGCTTAAAGATTTTATTTCGCCTGTAAATAGTCAAATGTTTTGAAATTCTTTGCGGAAAAATTTCAGGGATGAGAACAACCTAAACAAGCTTTAAACAGTAGAACTGTTGTCCGTACTACAGGAAAGAGATAGACATTAGGAATGATAATTACATCAAATCAGTATCACAAAGGGGGGGATGGAACTTTGAATGTCCCATACCAGCAAAAAAATCTAACAGCTAAAAATGAAAAAAAATAAAACCGCTGGGCCTACAAATCAAATTGAGATGAAAAAAAATTTGGAAAAATTTAAATTTAGTTACGAATTTTCAAAAATTCTTACTTTTTATTTTATGGGGTGTTTCTCCATACAAAAACATAAACGTCGTTTTTTTAAAGACAAAAAGTGAATCAATGACCCTAATAATTACGGGGGGAATCTCTGTATGCTGTGTGTGGTAGTAAAAAATATTTTCAGTTACAAACAAAGATACAGGGAAAGGGGGTTAGGGGGGAAAAAAACACCATTTCAAAATGATTTTTAAAATTGGATCTATGTTTACTTTCATGACCTTTGTCAAAAAAAAAAAATTTTAGCTTTAAACCATACCTTCTTGCGAAGTCCCCGTTTTGTGGTTTGCAATTTATTTTGGCTTAGTTTTTTGACAAAGTGTGTCGAAAAAAAAATGTGTAAAATTAATTTGCATGTGTAACGGTGTGTGGCAAGGTGAAAGGGGGAGCGGGGTTTTAAAAATTTACATAATGTACCTTGCGCGGCGCATACTAGATCCAAACCTGGACGGTATAATTCGCAAAATTTGGGGATTACCTCAATTTCCCCCTTATAATATAAATTTAAGGGTTTAAACTTTTTATGTAATGTTGAATTCAAATAAAATTTTGTCTACGCGAAAATGACAAAAATGTACTTGTGGGTACATATCACGAAAAATGTGGGATCTTTTCCCTGGGTAACTTTAGGGTCAAACAAGGAAAACTCTGATTTTTACCCGTATGAAGGAAACAAAAAGGATTCAAACAGTTACAGATTAAGCGGGGAACTAAATTTGGTGTTGACCCTTTATGCTGCCTTTGGCTTCAAATCACAGCGTGACTGGTTCCAACCTCTTCGGAGTTCGCCAGGCCCCTGCTGTTTTCCTAACCCATTTCACACCTTTCTGGGGACTCATGAATCATGCCCGGGAAGACCACGAGAGATCATCACCTCACCCAGGACTTCTTTTTTTTCAATGAGTTGACGGTTTTTAGGGGGCGAATGAGATTCGTAAAACCTCGACAAAAGCTTGACGATCCTCGGCTAAATACGAAATGGAAAACAACATTGACAAATCTAACCGATGTCCAACAATTAAATACAGGTGAGACCTTACCAGACAGTGGCAGAGGCTAGCAACTCACCAGTTTAACTATCTAGGTGCAATCGTTAAATATGAGGGCTCAAAGCAACAGTTTTACCAGAATGCCAAACAATGTCAGCACTTGCAAAGCTCAAGACAAATGGAACATATAGATTAAAAAAACCCAAAAAATCGGGCGGCCTGGTCATCTCCATTTTTCCTCTGTGCATGCCGGCCATCACCCTCATTCAGTTATAAATTTTTTTAAAAAAATAAATCGAAATAGTAGAAAAACAAATTTGATCCCAAAATGTAAGGGCCCAAAAAAAGACTCTGTGAAGTGTAAATTTTTTCAGGGTCGGATAATTAAAAATGATAAATTTTCGATCGAATGTTTAAGCATCAATGGAAATCGCCCCATATACGTGCGCACCCATGGTAAATAGTTCAGATGACTCTAAGGCTGGCCCTTTGCAGGAAAAGCCATTAAAAACGACCAAAGGCGCGTCGAATCCCCCTTTCACACAAAAAAATAAAAAGGTCAAAACTTAAGGGCCAAAATTCGGACACGTTTTTAAATTTTCTTGACTTATTGTGAGATATTGAATTTTTTTTTTTATCTACTTTTCAGAATTTTGGAGAAAAAAGGCCGGAACACTGTGGAAATCTATTGAAAAGAAAACCAGTCAACCAACTTTTGGGGAAAAAGTGGAAAAACGGGTTTTGAAATATCCCCTCTTTCCCAAAAACCCCTTAAACCTACCTTCAAAATGCCAAGGAAAAACCCTTGGCACGGTGTTTATTTAAATCACAAGAAATTCATAAACCCAATGGTTAGGAATTCCAGCAAAAAAGCCAGAAACTGTCCCCACTATTACATAAAACCAAGCTACATTTTAAAATTTGGGTTTAAAAAAAAGTTCCTCTTTCATTTCCAAAAATATTGAATTTTAAAATTCTTTAAAACGAATACCGAAGACTAAACACACACAAAAAAAAACAGCAAGAGACCAAGAAACAAAAAGAAGGACATTTCCCCAAAACACCTCTGAACACCCATTCCACACCCGGCATAGGGGTGTGTTTTGGGGTGTGTGTTGTGTGTGTGGTGTGGTGGGGTGTGTTGGGGTTCTGATCAACCCTCAACAGAAACCATAAACAAAATTTAATTTTTTTTTTTCACACCTTTTTCTTTCACAAAGGAAATGGCAGTAAACACCCTCACGAGCACGAAACAGTACACATACCACGCGGTTTAAAAACCTATTGGGAAACCCGGAAGTGCGCCTCGTTTTGAAAATACACCTCGCCTTCACGCGACAAAGCTACTTGTGCTGACATTGCGCTTTAAACTACGGTTGGAGCAGCCAAAGCTGACCCTCAAGTTCTTGACGGCACAAAGGGCACATCTTCCACGAACAAAAGGACCTGGTCACAACACCCCCTCCCTTGGATGAAGCCAGGCCCCCTGCTCTCCCAGTTCATCAACGGCCCAGGCAAAGGGACTCTCCCCCTTTTTTCCCGCTGTCCCGGGCGTAGCTTAAAGCCAGGAATTCCGGGGGCTTTTTTATCCACTGACTACCAGACGGGGGCGTGTAACTAAGCCCCTCTCCGGGACGCGATCTTTTTTATCCCAAAGGGCCTTTCCAGCGTTTTCTGGGTGAGCCAGAAAGCGTGTGGTAAGAGAGATGTGTATTTTCTAAAAGTGGGAACAGCGTTGAGTAGCACAACTGGGAAACCCTTCAAAGTGTAGGAAAAAACATTTTAAAACCGAAGACTGGGAAAACGGGGGATAACTACCCCCTGTACAAAAAAAAAAAAACCCAAAAAACAAAGATTTCCAAACCCCACCCTTTTTCCCGTCCCAAATCCCAAAAATCCCTGAGGAGAGATGGGAAATTACAATTCGTGAAAAAAGACAAGGAAGTGAAAGAAAAAAGAGAAAAGGGAGAGAAAAAAAAAAAAAAGGGAAAGCAATGTGAAGAGAAAGGGAGAAGAAAGAAGAAATTGATGCCCACGCACCGGTCTCTCAGACCTCACGCCTCCACCAATGATGTACCTGACACTGTGGGTTCCCAAGTCTCCCGGGCGGGGAGTGTCTTCACACCCCTGACTTGTTTTGGAAATTTTCCCTCAGTCTGGAAACAAAACGCTGACAGGGGTGAAAGTCCGTATTGGGAATGGCATCTCGGGAGAGGGAGTGACAAAAGGAAGAGGGCGAGAGACCAGTGTCGCTCAATTTCACCATATTTCCTCCAGCTTTGAACCCCTTAATCAGTTTTTGGGCAATTGTATTTTCGCATTTAAAATTTGTTTTTATTACTCTCCACTAAAGGGAGAAAAAAAGATCACAAAAAGCAAGAAATTAATGACCACAGGGGGGCCCTTTAAGGCCGTCCAAACAAAATTCCCATTAGATTCCTCCCCTTGAGAAAAAAGGGAAAAAGAAAGGGGAACCTCATTAAAAGTCCCCCCCCCTAAAAAAAACGCCGGCCCTCCTTCAAACCACCAACAAGAGTTTGACTTACTCCAAAAAAACCGGGGTGGGGGGGGGGGGGGGGGGGGGGGGGGGGGGGGGAAGAGGGGAGGTGGGGGATGTTAAAAAAAAAAAGATATTATACGGAAAATTTTTCACATTTTTTTTTTTACGCTTTTAGAACATTGGCTGGTACGAAAACACATGACCACATTAAACTACAAATAACTCTACGAACAACAGGGGAGGAAATTTTGGGGCCCAAGTTTTTTTACAAAAGTTCCACAAAAAAAAAAAGCTACACAACAAAGGGTCCAAATCCAGACTTTGTTAGGGACAAGGGTGTCAACCCATGACTTTGTGTATGGAAAAGGGGTTTAAAAACCGACTTTATTGTGGCAGGATGTAAAAAATCCATACTTTTTTGGTGGGACAGGGGATTCAAAATCCTGCTTTTGTTGGACATGGGGGTAAAAAACCGGGCCAAAAGGCCCTGAGCCAGCCGAGCGTGGACGAAACCATGCAGGGTCGCATCCGGACCCTGAAATTTTGGAGTGGAATCAGTGAATTCCAGGACTCGGGGGGGAGATGTCGGTCGCAAATTATGGATGCCCCGGAATTGCGTTACCTTTGGTCCAAGGAGGCCAACTTGAGGTTAAAACGGTTTTTTCAGTCTCTGTTTGCCACAACTGTTGTAAAAATTTCTTCTATGGGAACATGATGGCTGGCCTGGAAAAAAAAAAAATTAAAACGAATTCAAACAAAAAAAAAAAACGTACTGCCTAGAGTCTAGCTGAGGAAAATAACACTCATTTGTTAATTCCATGTCAAATTTCCACGCCTCCTGGTCACCGCAAACGTTACGATTAAACTATTTTATTCTGCTGGGGGGTTTTGGCATAGCAGTTTCCCGATAGTAATACCCAAAAACATCACAGAAATCCCTAAAAAGAAGGAGTTCGGTAACGAGAAATGTCTTCGCATGTTCTTGGCAGACCCTTTTTATACTCCCCATGGGGGGGGAGGCAAAAGTCCCAAAATTTTAAAAATTTGCTGTCATTTTTCGTGTTAAAATATGGGTAAGTGATGGGTGGGATGCTGTTGCAAACCTGACTGATGCAAAGGGGAAAAGGGGAGGATGGGGGCCCACAAAAAAAGCCCGGCAAGTGGGAGTGAACCTGAGCGTTCCCCCCCAAAAATGGTTTCAGTGACTAAGGGCATTGAAACTCTTTTCCCGGGTTCACCCTGCTGGCAAGTATTTG
>JAMYXO010008938.1:0-10286 GCA_033310375.1 Conus canariensis
TCTGAAGTCAATCATTAACCGCGTCTTTCTTGAAGTAAAATGAGGGGTAACAGATATGTCTTTCTCGTGTCAAAGATGGTAACAGACACGTCTTTTTTTGAAGACAAGATGGTAACAGACGCATCTTTCTTTTGGGGGCGATGAAAACAACACATCCTTTCTCTGTAGTAAGAAACACGTCTTTCCTGTAGCACTGAGGATAACGGACACCATCTTACCGCAGTCATGGAAGTAGCAGATACGTCGTTTAATTAAATTGAGGGAAATCGACTGCTCCGTCTGTATCTTTGAGGTAAAGACATTTTTTCTCTGTAGTCATCGAAGTTGCAGCCCACATGTTCCTCTCTAGCCCTGACTGTATAGACCGTTTCTTGTTTTCGTTGGGGCAAGGAACAGAAAACTTTTTCTATAATGATGTGCGTAACGGAGAGAGTTGGGAGGGGGTTTCGGTTTTGTCCTTTGGGGGAAGGACTAAAATATTTTCTCATTTAGATACAGCAAAGGGCCCGCTTATAACGAAGTGGGATGTAACAATGCCGGATAAAACGAAGCAAAAAGGTTGCTCCCGATAAAAACATTCTTTACGTGACTAAAAATAGTGGGATGTAACAAGTCGGATGTAACGAACCGCTTATAACAAAATGGTTCTGGGGTCCCCCCGGGCAGTCATGCGGTTATAAAAAGTACCGTAAGCGAATCGTATGTTAGACATCGTGAAGAGTTCAAGCCGGTTAAACGAAAGGTTACTTTTGGGTTTGGAAAAACCCTTTTCGGGAAAGGCGATTATTTGCTGCTATGCATGTTGCTTATACCCCTCGCTTTTCTATTCTAGGGAGATGAACAGAAGGATGTCAGATAGCAAAAGAAATCAGACTTTCTGTGCTTGCATAAGTGAAATCACCTTTTACTGTGTTTGACTAGCTGCAAAACCTAATTATTTCATTTTCTTAACAGCGCACATGGTAGTTTGAAGTCACAGATTTCTTTTTTTTTTAAATTTTTAAATTTGTTGTATGGAAACTTACCCCGTAATTTGTAAGCAATAAAATCGTATTTTTAAATTTTCCGGATGTGATGCCGTAATTGCCCAAAAAAGAGCAGCGATCACGTGGGGCCGAGTTCAGCGACTGTGACGGAAGAGAGATCTAGAGGACGGGGTGGTGTGAAGGGGAAAGGGTACCCGGGTTTTGATTTAATGGGCCTTTTTCATCAGGGCGTTCCCGTCCAAAGGTCTGTCCTAAAGCGAAAAACTAAAATTTGAAAGAAACCCGCAAAAAAGAAGAAGATAATAGCGGAAAGAAATGAAATTCCGCCGTCAAACACGGGCAACCATTCGGCTTCCAAAGAGAATGTAAAAGTCAGATTTTGGGAAAAGACACCGCAGAAACACTAAAACCAATTTTCAGATGCACTTGCAGAGAATTATGGGAAAAAAAAAACGAAATTGGACAAAATGTGCACGTACATGTATTTGGGTGCCTTTGTTAATCATGTGGACTGCTGTTTTAAAGATAAAAAACCCAAAAAATTATTATTCTTTTAAGATCTTTCTCTTCACGTCCAATGGCTGAGGTTTTTTTTTTGTTTTTTGTGTTTGTTTTTGTTTTCGTCCACTCCAGCAATAAACAACGTTATCCGTTCTTCAAAGAATGCGCGTTTGGGGGATTTTGTTCCGTTCCATCCTTTTTTGTTGTTTCACGGAATGGGGAAAACTGAATATTTTTTTTCCCATCCAGGGGGAAAACCTCACCCCTTTCTGTTTTCTCACAAATTTGAACATTCCATCTTAGACTTTTAAAACTGCCATTCCATTACAGTGTAGAGTGACCTAATTGTACTGCTAAAAATAAAGAACTCTTGATTGTACACACTAAACATAAAGACACATCCTGACTTTTGCAGCAGTGATGGAGAAAACTAAAAAAAAAATGTATTTATAAACCCATTGAGGCACTAATACTTTTGGGGGTTAGAAATGTCTGTCAAGCTGTGAAACAAAAATGAAAAAAAAATTGTTTCTCCGTACGGCAGGTGGTATATTTTTTTTTACTTAATGTCAGTATTTCCATGTAAGGCATTCTCCAATGACCAAACAGAAAAACGAACATGCAGATCCCCCTTCCCTCTTGAAATCTTTTGGGGGCTGTGAAATTTCTTCTGACAACTATTTTTCTGAATTTTTCGGAATGATGCATGAATTGTGTTTGCTTGTTTCACTTACAAAGGGTTTAAAAGCCTTCAAATCGCTTATGGGCCTACTGACTTTTTTTATCAATTAACACCATATTTTTGGAAAAAAATTTTTTTTAAAAAAAATTTTTTATTACAGAATAACAGCGGGAAAGGGGAGTTTGGGTTAAAACCCCTCAGCAGGCGTGCACGTGTGGCGTGTGCCTCGTGTAACCGAGAGAGAGAAGAGAAGAGGGGAGAGAGAAGGAAGAGAGAGAATGTCACGCCGGATAAAACAAAGCAACCGGGTGAAATTCGAATAACCGGCGCGTGGGTTTTGAAGGAAACCCGGATATAAGGAACAATTTTGAATGTCCCCGGCGATTTTTTTATAAGCGGCTTCGACTGTTATTAAAATTTCGCCTCCCCCCCTCTCTCTTTAGTTATGGAAGAAGCAATTTTCGGTAAAAATCGTCGACAGAAAATTTTTTTTTTCTCGGGACTGTTAAAATTTACTCACAGTGGCTCGGGAAATTCCCTTTAGGCTTGTAACTTAAAAGGCTTGTACTCCGAGAGACAAATTAGAGTAAGTTTAAACATTCAAAAACTGAATAACAAAAAAGAACGACCAAGTTAAGTGTCCTTTCACACCCCAAATTTACTTGTTTATATAACGGGGAAATATTTAAATCAATTTCACTAATTCAGTTCCCGACTGACTTTTTCCCCACTAGCTTTTTCATCATTAGGGTTGGGGGAAATTTGGTGAGTTTGGTTGGGGCCCCTTTGGATATCAAAACTTATTGATGTTGGTGAAGAGTGTTGACCTCTCCAGCACCGGGGATGGTCCCTTCTCGTTAGGCAGGCTGATCTTAGGGTGCTGTCCCAGCTGGCCAATAGAAACACACCCGGGGTAATTTTTGAACCCAGGCCTGATCAAACAACAGAACCTGGTCTTAGTTAAGTGCTGAGATCCACTTGTGAATTTCACAACTTGCCCTCTTGCTTTCAGAAAATGTGCGAGATCCCCGGGCCCAAAGTTTAAAAGAATAAATGGTCAAGATGTGGCTTAGGGTGGGTTAATAAGTAAAATAAAATACGCATGGATTAAAGTGACATTCTGAAAAAAAATGAAAACATTTTTAGCTTTAGTTTAAAGGTAAAGTTGAGGATGTTTAGAGCTGAAGTCCCCCTAAAGGGTCAAACCAATTTGTTTTAAAGGGTCGGGTGTCGGGGCCTGTCGTGGCGCAGGTCTAGTAAAAAAGAAGAAGCACTCCGCTGAAAGATCTTTTTGGGTTTTGATTGTTTTGTATTGTATGTGTTGTGCTTGTTGTTTTGGCGTACTGCATTGTATGCCTTACGTTATATCAGGAAGACAAATCTAGTTAAAAATGTATTGTGTTTTATTTTTTTTTTTTTTTTTTTTTTTCTTCGCTGTTTTCTTTTTTTGCTTCTCTTTTGGTTTGTGGTCAGATGTTTATGGATTCGACTTACGGAGATGTGTATGTGTTTACTCTGCACACTGTCCCTCTTTCTGGACCCGTAACTCCAAAATTTGATTTAAAAAGAAAAGACGAGAAAAAAAAGAAAAGTATTAGCTACATAACATACTGCCATAAAAATCAGTCTCCCTTTTACTCAGATTTTGAGTCGATTGCAACAAGTGGTAGGGGAACAGTAACACATGCTCAACAATGGAAATCAAAAAATCTTTAATTTTTCTTAGAATTAAGTTAAAAATAAATTGGAAAAAAATTAACCCAATACACATGTTATTCGACTTTAAAACACCCCCACAAAACATTTCCCACAATCAAAAGTACATAAATCAATTTAAAAGCTTTCACCCATTATAGGCTACTGTTTTTCTTGTCAGAATTTGTCATTCGTTATCAATTATCATCTTAGTATTGAATTTCTGGCAAAAGGGGTCCGATTTTTTGACAAAGGTTTTTTAAGAATTGTTTAACAAAGAATGTTAATAAAGCTTTAAATATTTTTGCAAGGGGTGGCAAACAAACTATTAAATACAAACTCATTCCCCATCTGGCTAGAGCACCAAGTATTGGCAAAAAATTTATACTGTTTGAAACACATGGCATACTAAAACCCAATGCATAGTCTCAAATTTTAGAAACAATTTTTCAACTTACAGTTTTTCAGGGTGAATCAATAATTTTCGCAGGAATGATCTTTCCTTTTTTCTGATCTGCACTTTTTTTCTTTTAGAAATCATGAGGTAATCGTCCTTACAGCCTCGTGGAGCGTGGTGTGAAGACCCATGTTTTTTTTTTTAGGCTAAGCACACACCCTTTTTTCCGTTTCCGGTTTGATTTGTGTCCAAAAGAAAAAAGAAGGGGTGGGGGGGGGGGGGGGGGGGGGGGGGGGGGGGGGGGGAAATCATTCCCCACCACCTAGGGCTAACAAAATGTGTAAAAATTCTTAAACGCTCTCTCGTAGCTATTGGTTTTAATTTCACCCTGTACGCGAATTTATAAACTACAGGGCCCCAAATGTGTCGACCCATGTAAAATTTTTCCCGTCAGTAATTGCATCATGCACGGGCTGACACGGGCGGGGGGAAGGGAACCAGCAGAGAAAAAAAAAAACACTCCCTTGTCTCACCCAGAGCGATAACCTGCGCACGAGATGATGTAGGGGGGAAGGGGGGGGGGGGGGGGGGGGAGAAGAGGGAGCGCGTTGGGGGCTTTTTTCAAAAAAAACCAGACAGACGGCATGGAGGGTGGGGACGGGGGGGCGGGATGTCGGGGGCTTTCTTCAAAAGGAAAACCAGACAGACGGCATGGAGGGTGGGGACAGGGGGGGGGGGTTTTGGGGCGCTTTTTCAAAACGGAAAGAAATGGGCGGGGAACATAACAAAACAAAAACAATTTGGGGTTTTTTTTTGCTCCCAAAGAAAACCAACAAGAGTAACTTGTATTCAAAAAAACCGGACAGCCTTTAAACTTGAATAAAGTCAGACAAATACATAGACGAACAATCAATAGGGGGGGAAAAAAACAAGCGCAGGCCAACTTGCTATTTTCATAGTAATGCTTGGAAAAGATTTGGATTTAAGGGAGGGGGGGGGGGGGGGGAAAATTTGAAGATGGAGAAACGGGAACATGAAATTAAGAAAATTGTTCAGAAAAAAAACTCTTCACTAGCCCCAGCCGCCGTGGCAAAGTGGTTAGCTCGCGGCTCCCCTGGAGGTCGGGGGTTAAAACCCACAAATCTTTGGGGGTTTTTTCCCCTGCCCCGACCGGCTCCTCCCCAGATTGATTTTTGCTGGGGACTCATTGGAAGACTGGGAAAACACAGTCGGTTTCTTTCCCCTTAAGGATGCTTTTTCTGAGAGTGTTGCTAAAATTTTCCCTGACCAAACAGCAGGTCCCTGTATCTCTCGGGCCTGTTGACGCCGGGATATTTATGAAAGGGAAGCGTAGAGTCACCCCTGTCTGTAGTCTCACCCCGAAATGGAAATCCGTGGATCATTTTAACACCCCTCTTGTCACGATCAGCAAAAAAAAAAAGTCTAAAATTTCGTGGCCCTTCATCCCCTGCTCTCAGGGACCTAAATTTTGGGATGTCCTTTTCACGTCTATGGCCTTGTTTTGGTTCCGTCGGGGTCACCGTGTCGGCGAGTCCAGGGGGGCTGTCGTTGGGGACGTGGTGGCCCCTCCGGGGGGGCTCACTCACCCCGGGCTCCGCGACTAAGCAATTATTGTCGTCATAGGGGGTTTTAAAAGGGGTTTGTCCTGCGTATGTTAGATAAAACGGGCCCACTAAAAACACCACCGAAGGACTCGCAGCAGTGCGTGTTCCTCCGGGGGGTTGCCCTTTTGCAAATTGACATTGACTGCTCCCCGGGGATTTGCTGGTGCGGGCTGCGGGGGGGCCCGCCCGGGTGTAAAGGGGGTGCGGAATGAGGGCTTGGGGCGCTCCCTCTGAGGTGGCACAGAGTTGGGACACAAAAAAAAAAAAAAAAAAAAAAAAAAAAAAAAAAAAAAAAAAATTTTCACTAGCTGCTAAGGGAACCATCGCAACCCCCTTTTGAAGGCAGATAATTTGTATTGCCGCTCCGAGGCCTTTCGCCGCTGGGTCGACCATCGGGGAGACACGGCGGGTTTGTCTGCCTCCTGGCGTCAAATAGAGCACACCCAGCCCATAATACTGTTGTTCTCACCCACCAAGGGGGCAAAAAAAGAATCCAATAGCACCCCCCCAAAGCAGCCAGCGAAAGTTAAAAAAGAAACAAACGAAAGTGTGGGGGGAAAAAAAGTTGCTGAAAAACAGAGCTTATGCAAATAGTAAAAAGAAAGGGACAATTTTTGACCTACCCCTGAGGATCCACCCAAGATGAAAGGGGGAATAAAAAGAAAAACACACGCGACAAAACAAATACAAAAAACCCCTAAATTTAATCAAAACAAAATGGGAAAAGAAATGAGGCGGGGAACAGTAAACGATAAACATAAAAAATTTGGGTTTTTTTGCCCATAAAAAACCTAACCAGAGTAATTTGTATTAAAGACTGGCACAGCCTTTAAATTTGAATAAAGTCAGACAATACATAGACGAACTCAATAGGGGGGGGAAAAAAACAAGCGGGGCCAACAACTAAAATATCTTCATAGTAATGACTTGGCAAAGATTTGGACTTAGGAGGGGGGGGGGGGGGGCGGAATTTTTGAAGATGGAGAAACTGGAAACATGAAAATTTAAAAAAAATGTTAAGATATGAAAATCTTAATAGCTCATAAGGGGAAACCCCGCAATCCCCTTTTTAAGGCGTATATTGTATTGCCTCTTCCCCAGGCCTTTCGTCCGCTTGGTCGGACTCATCAGGGAGACACGGGTGGTTTTGTCGCGCTCCTGGCGTCAAATAGAGGAGTGGGGTGTGGGCGGCTTTTTTCAAAAGAAAACCAGACAGACGGCATGGGGGGTGGGGGTTGAGAGGGTGGGGGGTGGGCGGGTTTTTTCAAAAGAAAAAACCCGACAGACGGCATGGAGGGTGGGAGTTGAGGGAGTGGGTGTGGGCGGCTTTCTTCAAAAAAAAACCAAAGACGGCATGGCGGGGGGAGATAAGGGGGCGGGGGGGAAATAGCGTAGATTTGGGGGGAAGGGGGGGGAGTAGAAGGGGGGGTGAGGATGGGGGCTGTCATTCCAGTAAGAGTATACCCTCTTTTTCCTTACCCTCTTTTACCTGTACCTTCTTTACCTGAGGCTAATAAACAGAGAACATTTTGTCTTATTCATTGAGGGTATGTGAAAGACAGGTCTTTACCTGGATTCTTAAAAGGTACTTTTTAAACGGGGTTTTAAAATGAATTCCTGAGGGTAACGAACGGGTTTTTATCTGTTTTAGTTAAAATGCTACTTGAACTTGCTCTTCTGATTTTTTGTGTGTGTGGTGGGGCGCCAGGGACAAATCAGTTACTTTTTTGTAGGGTTTCCAGGGGTGCCAATCCGGATCTAATGGCAGATCTTTGGGATCCTTTGACCTTGTCAAAGTCCGGCTGTCCTGAGGTCCTTTGCTGTTACTAGTGTTAGTTTTTTGCATATTTTGCGTCCCTCGTCGCGTCTTGTCGTCGGTGTTGCTGTTGTTGTTGTAAACAATTATTATAAATTTTATCGTCTTCCTACATTATGATACCCAGGGTTTAAAGAAAAATTACTTGATTTTTTATCATTATAAATCATCATTACATCGTCATCGTCAACATCATCATCTTTATTATCTTTATCATTTTTATTATTATTGCTTAAAAATCAAAAATTGTTTTTGTTGTCTTGCTTTTGCTCTTACGTTTTCTTTAAAGCTATTTTTTATTTCTGTCGTACCAAGCATTAAAGAAGGGGGGCAAGGAAAACGACATCAAAAGCCATTCGGCAGTTGGGGAGCAACGATAGAGACCGACTCACCCCCAGGAAACCCGAGGGGCCTAGGACTGCCGATGAAGGGCAACAGTGAGAAGGGGCCCCGACACTCCCCAGCACACCCCATGGTACCCCTGAACCCCCAGCGTCGGGGCAAACATGAGCTGGTCTGGTTTCCTTTCATCCCATTTTGGGGCACGGGGGAAAAAGCATTGTGCAAACATCATCAGCAAGAAGTTCGAAGGAAATAAAAAGTTGCACTAAGACATTGGGAAAAATGGAAGTTAATACACATGTGATCAAAGGGAAATAGATTTTAAGAAAAAATTGGGCTGATCAAAGTTCATGAATTTCGAAAATTTTTAGCGGGGACTTTCGCAAAAAGGCAATGACCCTTTTTAAAAAAATAAACAGTCACAACATACTTGCTAAAATTAAATTTACCAGTGTATCGGAAAGAGATTATTTCCTGTACAGGTTGGCTAATAAATTTTACATGGACTTTCTCATTTTGACAGAGTTCCCTCAAAGAGCACTTAACACATTTCAAAGTTGAAATCGAACATATTTTCAAATTTTTTTCCAAAAATATCAAGGTTGTTTCTTTTTGGAACCTAGAAAAAAGCTAATGACTCCAAGCATTCACAACTTTTTCCCCAAAAATTCATTTCCCCTTTTTCTTTTCCCAACTTATATTTTCAAAAAAAATTCAAGCGGAATGAATATGATCGTTAGTTCAAAAATGTACTTTTTCAGAAACAGATTTCAAGTTTTGTAAATTGGCATCTACATTTCTTCGGAGATGCTTGACAATTTTGAATGATAAGCTTAAAAATGTTTCTATATTATTACATTAAAAAATTCCCCTGTAAAATTCTTTAATACGTCTCCACGTCACCTTAAGTTTCCTTACTATTATGCAAACTGTATTTTGTTCCTTTTTCTGTGGGACAATCTTCCATATAAATGGCTGTACCAGCCTTGAATAGTTTTACTTTTGCTCTGTAAATTTTCCTCTGCGTTATTACGGGTTTTCCATGTATTGATTGGGAACGTAGGGGCGTTTGGTTTCTCGCCCAAAGAAAGGGGGTAGTGGAAAAATAGTCAGCTGACTTTAGTTGCTAAGGTAAATTTTCATTTCCTTAGACTCTTGCATGGAACACCGACTTTTTAAAGATCAAAAAAAAAAGCATTGTAAATGTTCATGCCCCAAGGGTTTTCTGGTATTGCCGGGGTTGGATTTTCATGCCTCCAACGGTATTCTGGTAGTTGTCGCATGGTTGGTCTTCTGCCTCCAGGGTTTTCGGTATTTGTATGCATGGTTATATCTCCATGTCCCAAAATTATTGCTCTGGTACAGCTAAGATAGTTGGATCTTAATGTCTCCAACGGTACTCGTCGCTGTCTGTTGGCTGGACCTTAATTCTCCAACGGTTTCTGGTGTTGTGCGCAGGTTGGATCTCCATTTTCCAATAGTACTCTTAAAGTAGTTGTACAATTAATCGAATGTCCCAACGGTTCTCTCATCGTTGTATGCATGGCCGGGTCTTTTTCTGTCCCTTTCTGTGCCACCCCCGGGGGCATTGCACCCACGCCTTTCATTTTGATCCCTGTCCACAGCCACCCCCGGCCAGTCCCCCGCAGCCTTTTCACCGGCAATCCGTAGGGAAAAAGTCAATGTCCACCCACCGGAAACACACGTATTCTGCCGATTTATTTCCTGTGTTCATTTTCGCCTTTTCGATCCAATATAAAAGAGGGCCCACCACTAGGCCCCCCATTGACGACAAAAATTGCTTGTCGGGAGCCGGGTGAGGGAGCGCTCCCTGTAACCCCGCCGATTTGTAAGCACGCCGATTTGGCGCTTACAAATCGGCAATTGCATGATGCATGCTTGTAAAACCCCCGATTTGTAAGCAGCGCCCATTTTTAAAAAGGGGCTTACAAATCGGCGGACGGGCCCCCGCTGCTTTCAATCGGCGGGCTTTACAAAAGGGGGCTAGGTCCCCGCCGATTTTTAACGCTGCTTACTAATCGGCGGGTGCTTTACAAAAACCCGGGGTTAAAATCCCCCGCCGTTTTGTAAAGCACTTTACAAAACGGCAGGGGGGCTTTTTATCCCGCTTCTTTGGATTAAAAAGATAAACTATTATTACCTTTCAGTGATTATTTTCCCCCAATTTTGATGATTTTTATTTTTCTCACAGATGGGGACTGACACACGTCTTTTTTAGGAG
>JAMYXO010008939.1:0-10286 GCA_033310375.1 Conus canariensis
TGGGTTTCTAATGGTCATTTCCCTGCCATCTCGGAACAGCAAGAATTTTTTTGAAGTGTGGGACTTTATAGCAGCATCACACACACACCAACCACCCCAAAACAACACCCCACCCAAACCACCCACACAAAAAGAGTGTGTGGGGGGTTGTTTTTGTGGTGTGTGTGTGTGGTGGTGTGTGTGGGTGTGTGAATTTGAAACCTATCTTCAGCGATATACTTTAAAGAGGGGATTCGGAGTGTCCTCAACGAAAAAAATCCGAAATATCCCTTTGCTTCTTTAGCTTAAAATGTGTGTGCCTGTTAAATAATAAATCGCAATTGAAGCAAAGAAGCAACGTTTTTCGTGTTGGATGAGGCCCCTGAAAAAACAAGAAACCACACTGCTCTTTTTTTTCAAAATTTTTAACAAATTGTACCTGTTGTGTTATTATTTACTTTGAGGAAAAAAAACACTCATCCACGGGAGAAAAGCTTTTTGGTGGGAAGTTTTTTTCTTCAAACAACTTAAAAACCCACGAATCCCGGGCTTACTTTTTCGATCTAACGGGGCAAGAAATTTGACATTTTTTTTCCCACGACAAACCCCGAGTTTGTGTGTTTGCCTTTCTGTTTTTTTTAAAACGCCGCTCAAACCCCTTTTACGGGTATGCAATTGCACCTGTTCTTACGGGTTTTCCAAGAACGCCTCAGACACTTACGCTGGGGGAATTTACGAGTTTTCGGCTGCGTTAAGACGGAGGGACCCCCCCTCGTCTTTGAGCGTTTCTTAAAATGCTCACAAAGGGTTTGAAAGTACCCCGCATGTAATCAGCGGAGAACGGCCTTGAAACGGCCTGGGGTGAAAAATTTTGAGGCTCTGTCTGCTTTGAAAAGGGTCTGGTAAGCCCTTATTTTCATCTATCCGGGTTTGTGAAAAAAAAACAAAACTAATTGGATGGCTTTTGGCCAAATTTCTAAGCGCCGGGCAGTTTTTATTATTGTTCCGTCCTTCTTCCGATGGCACGCCAGAAAAATTTAAACCCCCGCTGCTCGTTTTCCACTCTCCGAAAAAAAAAAACCCCTCCTCCTGTCTGATCGCCGTCAAAGCAAACGCAACGCTAAGGGCAATTTGAGCGTTATTCCCTGATGACGAATTCGGCCATGGATTTCTTGGTTTTTTTTCCGGGGGGCGTCTTGTTTTCTTTTTTTTAGGGGTGGGGGGAGAGACAGCAAATTTGGGCGTACCTACAAACCATTTTTAACGATTCTATCAGTCTAAGCCCCGTCTGAATTTTTGTTTATGTCTTCCATCCCCTGTGTCCCCCCATACCCCTCCCGCTTTTACGTCCACTCCACACACCCAACACACAACACACCAAAACACACACACAACACCACCCACGCACCACCACCACCACGCACGCTCGCCGCACGAGCACAAAATCACTTTACCACACACTCACACCCCACCCACACAAACACACACACACACACCACACACACACCCCAATCAAAACACGCGCCAACACAAGTCACCTCCCCCCCAAAACCCCAAAGAAATTTTTCCATACAGCCCATCCAGTTCCAACCACCACCGCCCCCCCACGTGCGCAAAAAGGGAACAAAATGACTCGCATAAAAATCACCAGGGGAAACGACACTCTAAGCCACTTCAAGTCAGGGAAGGAGACCCTGTTTCGCCAAACTGTGCCCCTGCCCAATTTGTCGCCCCCCGCGTTGGGCCCAACACCAGGAACGGCCCCGGCGACAGAGGCCTCGCACCAGGAAAAGCCCCCCATTCAAGTTTTTTAGGGCGACAGATTGGGCGCACTTCACTGTCCAAACTGTCGCCCTTGGGCCCAATTTTTCGCCCAAATTCCTTGCTCCAAAAAAGTTGATGTTTGGGTTTTTTAAAAACGTATAAAAGAAGAAAGAAGTTTGTCCCCCCTCCTCCTTTTTCCTCCCCTCCCCCTTATCACACATCATTTGCAATGATTTCGAGATAGACGACGTTGAGAAAATGGATTGATAATGACGAGGCGATGAAACAACAACAAACAATATAGAAGAAGTTTTTTCTCTTCCCACCCTTTTTTTCACTTTTGGGAAAATGGGGGGTCCTTTTCTCATTAAGAAGAAAGTGCGGGGTTGAGAGAAATGGGTCCCTTCCCCCTTTTGCACTTTCTCCCATGTGAGAGAAATTGAGGGGGCCCCCCCACTTTTTCCAAATTTTGAGGAAAGGGGGAACGCCCCTTTTTTAATTTATTTGATTATTTTCAATTCGTTTTTAGTTTCTTGTCTTTCCTTTAAAATCAAACTAAGAGCCAATGAAATAAAACAAAAAAAGGAAAGGGGAAGAGACAGGGTTTACGTTTTTTTTCTATTGAAGGTCCGTCCCGCGACTAAAGTTCCCCGATCCAATCCAGAATAGAAAAAACAAAATCAAATGCAAGTAGTTAAATCAACTAGTTATCAAATCCAAATAATATAATTCACGCTGGAAAAGAAGCAAACACACAAAAAAATTTGCTTTTTGTTTTTTTTGGTAAATTTATATGGCATGTATTAAATTGGCCAAACATTACCGTCCCAATTCTCCCCTTTGAAGGGGGACCAAAGAGCGAGTAAAAATCCAAAAATTCACTATTTAGGCTGAAAGCTCTTAAAGGTAATTTTTATAATTTCACAACCCAATAACTTTTTGGGCTGCCAAAACCAGTGGCACTTCATGAAAATTTTTCACGTTTCCTTTTCCTGCAATTGGGGTTTTAAAACCTTCTGTCAGTTTACAAAATAATCCTGGTGGTCAACAAACGGGCGTTTCATGTTTTTTTAAATATTTGGGGGTTCACTCCACTTGAAAAGTTTAATGCTTTATTTTTTTTAAGTGAAGACCAGGGGCTAAAGAAAGACGGGGGTCAGTTTTATGTCAATTCGATTTTTACTATCCATTTTTGAGATTTTTTTAAGGGGTTAAAAGCTTTTTTTAAAAGCGTAGACAGTGATTAGCAAAAATGACCAGTGCCAGTTTGGGAAAAAGAACTGCTTACTGTTTATTAAGAATATTTCGTGCTTGTTGCAATTTTTATACCAGGTCAGTGACAAGCCAGGACAGTTGAGGCCAATTCCAATTTAAAAAAAAATTTTGCAGACGAGTTTGTTGGGGGATGGGCGTTTTATCTAAAAAGGGAAATGCCCGGAAACGCAAAAATGCCCAAAGCCAGGATGTAAATTCCTGTTTTTTATTTGAGGGACTTTATTGGTGAGAGATTTCCCTCCTTTCAGACGAGATGAACCGGGGGTCCTTTGGGGCATACACTATTTGTATTTTAAATTTTGTCCCCCTTAATATATATAGGCAAAATATTTGGATAGATTCGATCAAGAGCATGAACACCACGAACAAACCATGTACAGTAAAACCCGGGTTAAATTGAAAGGCCTTTAAACCCCCTATGGACTTTTAAATACCGTTTTAAAAAACCCCAGGGGTTTGAAATCAAATTTTTGCCCAACAAAACAAACCAAAAAAACAAACAAATTAAAAAAACTGGAAAGTCAAGGATGTCCAAGAAAAATTAACGGGCTTTGTTGCAGCTTGAAATGCTGGGGAACCGAAAATGACGAGAAGAGAGAAAAAGGGAAGAAAAGAGAAGGGAGAGGAGAGAGAGAAGAGAGGAGAGAGAGAGAGAATCCCCCAATACCCTGGATTACGGGGGGCCACGATTCTTTATTCCCCCCGCCACAGAATAGAAACACCCCAACTTAAAAAGTATTTTCGCGGGGACGCGTGTTTTTCTTCCCCCCTCAAATATTTCCCTTCTAGATGTCTTCCCTAAAGGTCTATCCCCTGAAAAAAGCAAAAACCCCGGCCCAATCGGCCGGGCGAAAGATTGGTCCTGGTGTTTTAAGACCCAACTTTGCCGGGCGACAAATTGGCAGGGGGACAGATTTGGTCGTTAACAAGCCCCACGGGAGAACGACACTCGCCAGGCAACAAAAGTGCAACGAGCTCGCCGATACGAGGGTTGGACGTGGCCTCATCACGGCCATAGGGATGCGGCAATGACTTCAACCTTTTCCGGGCAGGGGGTAATGAACCCTAATGTGGGGGCCTTTCACGGGGGTTTTTAAAGCTAAGGATGACGGGGAATGCGCAAAATTCACTTCGCGTCGAAACCAAGGGCAGGCCTTGCTTTCCTTTGACAGTTCCAGCATCAACCAGCCTGACGGGGAATACAAATACAAAAAATATAATAAAAAAAAATGGAGAGGGAGAGAGGAGAGAGAGGAAGGAGAGGAAGAAGACACACCCACACAAAAACACACCCCCACACACACACAACCACACACACACACACCACAACCAAAGTGCCCCCTTTCTTCCCGCGCCCCAAACCCCAACACAAACACAAACACAACACAACACAAACACACACCCACATATATATATATATATTTTAATATATAATAATATTATAAGAAAATGATTAAAATTCCCAAAAAAGATTTTGAAGTGCTCAAGCCCTTGGGGAGAACTTTTTTAAAAAAAAGGGTTTAAAAAGGAAATTTCTACAAATTTACAAATTTGTTTCGACTTTGCGCGACGACAGCGCAAACTCGAAACAATTTGAAATTTGCCTTTTAAACCTTTTTTTTAATAATAATTAAAAATATATATATATATATACGCCAGCACCACACACGCACGCCGAGCCATCCCAAACACCCAAAAACAAAACAAACACCACACACACAAAACACACACACACAAACACCCCAAAACACACACACTTACTTTCTTTTCTTTTCTTTTTCTTTGTTGTTGTTGTTGTTTTTGTCAATACATTTAAAAGTGAAAAGACTTAAATTAAAAAACGAACAACGAACGAACACACACACACACAACACACACACACACACCCCCAACACCACACCACACCACACAGAGAGAATCACAGATTCACTTTGCTAGCACTGAGTCCAACGGTCTTTTTTTTCCTAGGGATAAAGAAATGTCCCGGAATTTTCCCCACTAGGGGAAAAAAGGAATCGCGTGCGTTTGAACTCCCGACCCCGGGGAAAAAATGGGGGGCATTAGGGGGGGAAAGAATGGTAGGAAGGAGGGAAAGGGAGGACGCAGGAATTGACATTTTGGGCCCGGGCAGTGGGGGGGGTGTGTGTGGGGGTAGAGAGGGAGGAAGTGGGGGATAAGCGGGAAAGGGGAGGGGGGGGGGTGAAATATATCGTGCTATACTTTTTGATCATAAAAGTAAGTAAGTGCGACCCAAAACATTTTTCGTAACAAGATACCCTTGATCGTAGATGGAAAGGGGATTTTTTCAAAAACAAAGTAGTAAAAAATGTACATTGTAATGGGTCAAGTATATCAACTGATCACATTCTTTTGTGAACTTAATGAAAAAAACCTTCCCAAAATACGTCTGTACAGCCTATTAAAAATTTTTTCCCGTCAGAAATAAAAACATATTTTTCTTTTTGCATTTACAAAAGCCAAATTGGCAAAATTAAATAAAAACAGCACGGTGATGAAACAGAAGTTATAGTCTGTTTTTTTAATCTTTGATTTAATTGGGATTTTTTATTTTTGGTGTTAGCTCTAATAAAATTAATTCTTTTTGACTCATTGGGGTTTAAACCTTTTTTCCCGCCCGATTTTTTTTCTTTCTTTTTTTTGTCTAGTATCACGTGATGTGGGAAAAACGTAAAACAAAAAAAAACAAAAACAACAACAACAACAACAACAACAACAAAAAACACACACAAAACACAACCACACCCCACACACACCACACAAAACACCACACACCACAAAACAACAGGCGAGCACATACACCACAACCAAAAAACACCACACCACACACACACACACACACACACACCACACACACAACCAAAAGGCACGCACCGCGCGCTGTTTTTTTATACTTTACCTGCCTTGGCTTCTTTCCCTTTTATTCTTCAATAGTTCTGAATAATGTAGAACGGTGAAAACAATGCACGTGCTGTTTAGAACGTGCTCGTTATAAAGCTTTGCCGAAGAGAAATACCCTTTTTTCTGTTTTTTTTCCCCCCCCCGTTTCCTCAGCCTGGCTTATCCCTATCTTTTTTTGTCCCTCTCCCATCCTTTCCCCCGTCCCCCAAATCTCCACCGAGATTTCCTCCCCCTCCTTCTCCCCGGTTTTTTTCACGAAAACAAATAACTCTCTTCTCCTCTCCCTCTCACACACACACACACACCACACACACCACACACCACACACACGCGCGGCGCGCGCGCGCGCGCGCGCGCACGGCACCCCTTTTAAAGCACGCATACACACACAACACACACACACACAACACACCCCACACACAACACACACACACCACACACACACACAATTTTTCGAGCCCTGGTTTAAAGATATAATTAAATTTCCGGGAAAAGGAATCCCTGTTTTTTTCCTGGCTTCCCCCTCCCCTTCTCTCCTTTTTCTCTCCTCCTCCTCTCTCCGCTTTAAATTTTGGCATCATCACATCATCATCATCTCATCTCATCATCATCATATATCTCACCTCTCTCTCTGCTTTTCTTTCGTCGTCGCGCGTCACAACATCATCATCATCATATCATCACCATCAAACTCTCTCCTCTCTCCCTGCTCTCCTCCTCTCTCTTTCTCTCTGTCTCCCCCCTCTCCCTCCCCTCTCTTCTCTCTCCCCTCCTCTCTCCCAGTCTTCGTTTCTCGTCTTTTCTTTCATCATCTTTTTAGGGGGGAGAAGCGGGGTGGGGGTGTGTGTGTGTGTGTGTTGTTGGGGGGTGGTGTGTGGGGTGATGAAAAAGAGGGGTTTGCTTTTAAAAAAACGCAATTTACATTTTATGTCTTTCCCCCCCTCGGCAAACAGGGTTTTCCCCTTCAACCCCTTCCTTTGCCTTCCTTCCCCCAACACCTCCGTATGCCCCCCGTAAGCCGAGGCGGCTCGTTTTTAATTTTTTCCCAATACACGGTCGCTGTATTTTCCTTTGGGAACAATACCAAAAAAACTTTGCCCTTTTTGGCCTTGGGCCTACCCTTCTCAAAGGGCAAGCTGGGTTTTTCCCCCCTTTTTTCCCGCTCGCACATGGCCTTCTGAAGGTTCACATTGTGGTTTTTTCAGACAAAAATGTTTTTCAGGGGTAGGCGGATGGGGGGAAAAATATCCCGGATAAAATTTTGTGGGGATTTCAGGGGAGATTGGGATAGGCTTAAGCGAAGGGAATGAGTGTGGGGGGAGATTGCTTAAACTAAACTTTCACACCAGAATCACTTTTTTAAGTGCGGAATATGGTAAATAATCTTTTTATTTATTTATTCTTAATTTGTCATTCTTTTTTTATAACATTGATATTTAAATTCATCGACAGTTCCAAACACCCCAGGAACAAAAAATAATAAAACCCAAACAAGAAAAACACGATAATACGACAGTAAATAAAATCTTTTTATAGAAAAAGGATTTTTGATTCGCACCCAAAATTTTTTCTTTATTTTCCTTTTTTGTTGGGCTCTGGGGGCTTCATGCTTGAAGAAAAAACCACTGAGGGCCTTTTTTAGCGTCAAAAGGTAAAGGTGGGTAAAGATAAAAAGCCGGTGAAGGAAAGGGACAAAGTGCACGTAAAACGAGGGGATAAAGGGGGGGTAGGATTTCAGAAGGCAAAAATTTTCTACACATTTCACAAAAGCAGCCCTTTCAAAAGAAAAACCTGTGTCTTGACGCAACACACACCCCCACACACCACACACACACACACAACACCACGACGCACGCACCACACACACACACACACCTCCTCTCCTCTCACACCACACACACACCCACAAAACCCCGCACACAAACACACACAACCCCGAAGCGACTACAGGATTGCGGGGTATATTCTCGGGTAAAGTGCCACTTTTCCTTTTCCTTTAAAAAACTCTCAGGGGTTGGGGAAGTTTTAACAATATCGTTTAAGAATCGGCCCTTGAGACACCTTTACCATATACAGAGATTCTTCGGAGAAGATGAGTGAGGAAAGGCCGCGGAGTGCATAGAGTGAAAAAAATTTAGCAAACCCCTGGGGGGCAAGTCAGCGCCCTGAATTGTGAAGTTCGATTTCTAAACAAGACCTTTTTTGTGGGGTTTTTTTTTTTGGCCATCCGACCGCCCCTTTTGCTGGTTGAGTGTGCTTGGGCCAAAAGGGAAAACTGGAAAATAAAGCATTTAAATTTCATACTGTAAAAAGTGTTTCTCTAGAGTGTTGATAATTTTTTTTTTTCCAACATGCAGGGTCTGCATTCTCGGATTCCTGGAATATGCAAAAGAGTCAGAGTCCCCCAACCCCATCATTTAATCTAACCCGGAATAAAACTTTCAGAATTTGTTACATCACCCCCTTAATGATTGTAAAAAGAATATTCTCGTCCACTTGCCCTCTTACGCCTGGGTTACTTTTCCCGTTCCCTTCCTTTTCCCGCCGGGGTGGGCTTCAGTCGAAGCATCGCTTCGCGGTGGGAGATGACTGTGGGGGGATGGAGTGCTACCCCTCTGCGGGGGGCACGCTCACTACAGCTGGGCGCCACTGAAGTAGCACGCTGTTCTTTTTGTGGGGGGCTGGGACCATTGGCTTGTGCCTCGGGGTGGAGTACGGTGCCGGGGGTGGAAAGACAACAGAGGGGTGGGTGGGGGGGTTTAAAGTGCGCGAAGTGGATGATCCTTCAAAGTGGAAGGGGCAGTGGGGTGCGTGGTGCGGCGGGGTTTTGGGGGGTGTGTGTGGTGGTGTGTGGGGTGTGTGTGTGTGGTGTGTTGTGTGTGGCGTACGGCATTGTGCGGGCGTGCGTGCGCGCGCGCGCGGGGGCGTGGTGTGTGGGCGGGGTTTAAAATCCTTTCCCTATATGATTTAGACAGTTTAATTGTGGGTGAATAAGTTTGCAAGGGGGAAAATGTATTAATCCATTAACGATAGAATATACATCCCGTCCCCCCCCCCCCCCTCATCCCCCCTTTCCCCCTTTAAAACAATTTTAAGTAGAAGTGATAAAATTACGGTGTGTGGGTGTGTGGTGTGGGGTGGTGTGTGTGTGGTGTTGGTTTTTTGTGTTTTATTGTTGTGGTGGTGTGGTGTGTGGGGTGGTGGGTTGTGGGGTTTGTGTGTGTTACGCATCCGAATCTTTTCGCCTTTTAAATACGCATCCATTCGCAAGAGAAAGGCGGAAAAAAAACCCCAACAGGCTGTGTATTGTGTATTGTCACTTAATTAATCTTCTATCTTGGTAGTTTGAACGTTCAAGAAGAAAAAAAAACAGGGGGAAGGGGAGGAAGATTATGAGGGCATCCTTCTCCCCCCCCTCTCTTTTCTTTCAAAAACAACACACACCACACACACACAAAACCACACAAAAAAACACCACACACACACCCCACACACAGAGGAGTAAACGTAACAGAAACACAGGGCCCAAAGCCTTCGTGACTGGTCTTTCAACCTCGGTTATATTTTTAAACACCTTCTTCCGTCTCTCCCTTTTCCATCCACCTTCCCCTTTTCTCCCTACCCCCCCCCCCTCCCTCCCCCCCCCTCCATCTCTTCCACTTCCTATACACCACATCAATCCCACCGGGAATACCCCCGGGGCTTTTTCCCGAGATATTTTTCTCCCTTTTCCCAAAATTTTGTTTTCATTCCTCCTCCTTCCCCCTCCTTCTTTTTCTTCGTCTTCTTCTTCTATGCGCTGATTTATGAGGTATTTGGTGATAAAAAAAAGGGGAAAGATAATTATTATTTAACAAGAATAACGTTACCTTCAACATCCCCATTTTCTTTTTGTCGGGATAATTTCTTTTTATGAAAAAGTGGGAAGGGGGAAAGAAGAAGAAAGAAGAAAAGAAAAGAAAAGAAAAGAAGAAAAAAAGAAGAAAAGAAAAAAAGAAAAGAACAACAACCAACAACAACAACAAGAACAAGAAGAAAACCGAACAAAAGTTTAGATGATGTCGAAATGAAGAAAAAAGGGGGAAGGAGGAGAATCTAGAAGGGAAAAAAAAAAACAAGAAATATCGTCGGAGTGTACAGATTGTCATCAGTTTTTTTTATCTTTTTTATTTTGTTTTGAGCTGCTGTGCGTTTTTAGTTTTTTTTGCTTTTTGTTGTCGTTGCCTCGCAAAGGGGGTTATTTTCCACCAGTCTGTCGGTTTGTTTTTTTGTCTGTCTGCAGCAGGTGCACCAAACCCTTTTACCGATTTCAACTACAACCGTAGAAAATGGACGAGACCCATGGGGTT